>JAULBO010043007.1:0-11700 GCA_032355325.1 Clypeosectus delectus | reverse complement strand
ACTTACTATGTCTATTGCTGTACGGACACACAATACTGTACTTTCTATGTCTATTTCTGTACGGATACCGGTATATGGACACAAAATACTGTACTTACTATGTCTATTGCTGTACGGACACACAATACTGTACTTTCTATGTCTATTTCTGTACGGATACCGGTATATGGACACAAAATACTGTACTTACTATGTCTATTGCTGTACGGACACACAATACTGTACTTTCTATGTCTATTTCTGTACGGATACCGGTATATGGACACAAAATACTGTACTTACTATGTCTATTGCTGTACGGACACACAATACTGTACTTTCTATGTCTATTTCTGTACGGATACCGGTATATGAACGTGTACACACTACTGTACTTTCTATATCTATTTCTGTACGGATACCGTAATATGGACACACAATACTGTACTTTCTATGTCTATTTCTGTACGGATACCGGTATATGAACGTGTACACACTACTGTACTTTCTATGTCTATTTCTTTACGTATAATTGTATATGGACACATAATACTGTACTTTCTATGTCTATTTCTATACGTATAATTGTATATGGACACACAATACTGTACTTTCTATGTCTATTTTCAGTTCACTACGCCAGTGGAGCGTGTCCCAGTCCACCGACTCTAGTCGAAAACGTGCACAAATGTCTAGCCACCATGATGTTATTTGTGGATGCAGATGATTCCGAGAGGTTGTCGAGATGCCCGTGAGTTTCTACATCTAGCTAATGTTTAGTTTTATGCATACATGTATTTGCTTCGACCCATCGTGGAGCTGTATTATATTGTGGTGAGCAAACGTCAGATTGCCTAGATCACGTGCCAGCCTCGTACAGTCCCTTGCCATCAAAAGCCAGACTTTCTGGCACAGTTTAATTCAGTTAGATCAAAGTTTTGTTGTCGGTGCTGATACTTCAATCAGATTCGCCCTAACACTGGAATCTCCGCCTACTTTGTCACTCACAACAACAATGATCAATACACATACATCTTCAAACACAACCGTGACGCTTGCGTCGCTATGCTCTGATTGGTTCGTTTCAAATTCGAAACACGGGGTGACAACTCACTCTGCCGCCAGGGTGCAAATCTGCTTGCCAGGTTTGGGATGCTTATGCTTGGAAGGTTAGTAAGGAGTAAACGTAGCACGGAGTTGTACCCTTCTCTTGGGGAGATGTACGACAGCGGCGTGCCAAATGCTTCAACGCATCGAATATTCACGCCCCACTTGCGCTCGGGATCTTCTTTGAAGAGGCTCCATTTATCGCATGTGCATGTTAGTTGAATTTAAATCAAGCCAGCCTAACCCTTTACCAACACTGCACGTATGCAACTACTTACAACTACTTCACGCCATTTAACGCGTAACTACTGTCGTTTAGTTCAGTTAAGAGGTTGTTGTTACAACACCATAAATGTCAGTATTATGTCGGTGTGACTTTCTACGAGGAAGGTCTAGTTTCCGCGTACTCTATATCAGACGAGTACGTACGTCTACTTAACGCCATTTAGCGTTTAACTGATGACGTCGAATGCAATTAAATAGGTTGCTGTTACAAAATTACAATAAAAACGAAATTGATGCAGTTGGAAGCAGTTGCAGAATACAAACTGCTCGCCATCGGTGCGTACATGCCTCACTCTTAGGTAAACTACATTGACATTGGTTTTCAAAGCAAACTCTATAGCAATTGGAAATGACAGCAGCACAGCTATACGGTTTACATTTCACACACTCGTGGGATTTCTTGACGTAGAGAATGGAGTTGAAAATGTCGTAGCATGCATCAATTCTTGGTGTTGTCTCGGTGACATCTCACGGGATTTAGCACTTTCCATTCTCCCTCCTCCTCCCCCAACTCCAACGCCCACCCCACCATTTTCCCATCCATGCCACACCGAAATGCTTTATCCCATATACATCTATACTTCCTGTTGTAATTAACGGCCAATCAGTGATCGAAATTCCTCTCTCTCCGTCTCGGGGACTGAGGGCGGTGGTTGGGGGTTGGGGGTTGGTGGTGGGGGGGGGGAATGGACTCGTCCACTGCATTTCCGGCAGTCCTATGAGAATTCAGAATAATTAGATTGGCGGGTTCTCTGGTGTCGATCCATCGGAATTCCGCCGACTGACCACTGACAGGTCCGGTTCGTCCGTGAAATGCGGAATAACGACAAGGGATCTCGCTGTTAAAGATACGTCTGTCACGAATCCGCGCATCTGCAATGCCTTCTAGATAATCTCCACTCGTATGCAGTTTGTGAAACCTCAACTATAGTTTATCGAAGTTGACCGATGCACCTGCAATGCCTGCTAATCTCCACTCGTATGCAGTGGTGAAAGTTAAACTACTGACCTCTGAACTGACTGACCTCTACGTCTGGAGGATTCTTGGGGCGAGAGTGTGTCACGTTTCCTGCCCGACTTCCGCCACTGTTGAAGATAACGTTTACGTCAACGTGCACCAAACAGCGTCATCAACAGCATCAACAGCAATTTCAAACACACGGCGTCAATCTATTAATACATTTATATCTCTCTACATCTATCGTGGAGTCAGTTTAAAGTCGCCTTCCAGCAAAGCTGATTTCGGCAGACTAGCCACTCCCTCGTTGGGACGAATTAGTATTAACGGGTATTGTGTTAGGGTGTCTTGCCCACTATTTTCTGCTTACGACCATAGTTCAAGACCGGTTCAGCTTGTATACCTCCCAGACCTACGGGTTTTACAAACCAAAAAAAAACAATCGGAAATTCCTCGAATTACGGAGTACTTACCAAAGGGCAGTAACTCGATGTTTTTCCTGGAGCCCGGAAACAAGACCGCACGGTCTCTGGTCACGTTTCAGTTTGCCATCACTGTAGGCTGTAATCAAATTTTGCTATCCCTTGTCGTGTCGCTCAACTTGAAAGTTTGGGTTAGTGAGCTTTGCATTACGTCTGGGACACTAAGTTAATTTCCAGAGTGGGCCCGGACCGTCGTTTAATAGATAGAAAGAATATTTGTTCGGACGACGTAATTTAATTTTCAAATGGAATAGGAGAAAGAACATGTGATCTAACATCTACGCACGGCTCAGCAAATACGACAAGATGTAAATGAAATGCTAAACGAAGATTTGTACAAATCCATTTTGCTTCTTTGAATTGATAATCTGTCAAGTCTATTACAAATTTAAATAAGTTGACACCTTGTATGGTCAATGCTTTAAAGCCTCAAGATTTTTTTTTAAAGGTTTGATCGTTTTAATTTAAATAAAATAAATTGTTTTCTCTAATAATATTGTTACGTAGCAGTGTGCGTGATCTCGTCGCGATTCAAACTATTACCTAAAGCTTGAATTTGGAAGCAAGTCGACTATAGCAAACATCAATATCTGACTACCCAGGTCTAATCAGCTTGTTCAATCTCTCTGGTTCACTTTTCAATCGATAAGCTCTCAGATCCAGGAATTGATGGAAATAAAGTAGGAAACGAAAACTGTTGTGCCTTCATAGTCTTAATACAAAGCTCTCAAAGAGTTTCCTTTGCTTAATGGCGTCAAAAATTATGTTATTTACCCAGAGCGCCGACAGCTGGCATTGCGCCGCAGTTGGAAGTACAGCTTGATTAAGATTTGTGCTTTATTTAGCACCCAACCCCCTTTGTCGAATGGTATATCGAGCAATTTGATTTATCCTTCTCTGAAGAAAGACGTCGGTTAACACTGTATCCACTCATCAGTCAAATTGCCTTCTCGATCACTTGATGATTTAATAGGAATATTCCATCAGGGATTATTGAATATTATTTTTCTGAATCACAGCCAACACGCCCGAGGCAAATAAAGTTCGTGGGTATTGGACGTGTGATGTAGGGTCCCCGGTATACCGCTAGCGGCTTCGTGTGCGTGCATTTTATGTCTTGTCCGTCCTCATCACGTCAGATACGAGTAGATTATTTCGAAGGTACAGGCAGATGAGTAACCCAAGAATGGCGTATCATTTCTTTTTTATGTAGACGTTAAATGTGGGTCTTGGTATCGCTATCGAGTATCGTAATAATACCAATATTGTTAATAATTAATAATACTCAACTCCTATTTCATCTCCTTCTTCTTCCTCCAACTACTGCTGCTGCTACTACTACTACTACTACTATTACTACTACTACTACTACTACTACTACTACTACCACCATCACCACCGCTATTCGTACAATATGAACTATTAATAATATTACTACTACTACTACGACCACAACCACCACTACTGTACGTAGTACTATTACTATTACTACTACTACTACCATCAACACCGCTATTAGTACTACTACTACTACTACTACTACTACTACTACGACGACGACGACGACTACTACTACTACTACTACTAGCACCATCCCCAAAACAACCACGACTACTGTATATAGTTATATTACTATTACTACTACATGTACCACCACCACTACTACTACTACTACTGCTACTACTGCTACTGCTACTGCTGCTGCTGCTACTACTACTACTACTACTACTACTACTATTCTACTACTGCGCTTAACCCATACCTGTCCATGGATGGAAGTAGCAACACAGGATATTGGAGACGCTAGATATGGTGAAGGCTACTTTGACTTGTGCTAGAAATCAAACAGGTGTGATTTAATTCGTTTAGAAAGTGTCCAAATATTTCATAGCAAAGTGTTCCATGATTCCGGGACAATGTTTGGAATGCAGTGTTAGAATTGTATTTGTGAAGAGATACTGGCGTAAATACTGGAATAATGACTGTAGACAAGTAAACAGTGCGCGCGCAAGTCATTACTTCCGGGAGAGGTATGCACAATGGCTGTTGAGCAGACTCTTCCACAACGTGTATTTGTATACGCATCCCTGATCTGAACAGTCTCTGCGAGTTTTTCTAGTCTAGGCTAACTCTATTAAGTTCCCCTACCATTTTCTCTTCTTCATTACGCTGTGTAGGAGTCTAAACACTTATGCTGCTAATGGATATACTGTGGCGCATTTTTTTTTTTAACTCAAAATTGCTTGTTTCTTTTCATGTTTCAAGTATTCGGATATACATATATGTTTAATGCAAATGCAATTCTAACATTCTAGTGATATTCCTGTTTGGTTTCAGGGACGTGCGAGAAGGGGTCGACTGCGTGGAAGGAATACTTGAAGATTGCAAGGATAACGAAGCTTTCAGGGGCCAGTACGACATCTTGAAGAAGAAAATGGCGGAGAGCAGACACGATTTCGAAAAATATTGTAAGCATCTAGACGTACATAGAAAGATAATCATAATTCCGAAGCGACCCGCGTCTCAATATGAAAGTCCACCTCGAAACTAACGAAGGGATAAAGTTTGACATGGTATGGGTTATCATTGAATAATGGAATTCCAGGAACCATAAATATCCGCGGAGTTTCCCCGAGAGGTTTGCAACAACCACCTCTCCTTCGCAAATCTACATAATGGTATTGGTCCCGATTTGGTGTTAGACAGTGTAACGCAAATTCTGGATTCTGTTAAACAAAAACGAAATTCGCTTTGATGTATCGATAGCCGAATATACACGATAGAAACTGGCACTGCTTTGGAAATCGGAGGGTCTGCAAGCATGTCTCGACCCTAGGCCTTATTTATTACCGGAGCAATTAACACGATGAGGGAAGACATAAATACGCCGTCCGCTATAGTAAAGCAACTTTCGAGCGATAAAGCGTTATTCCCGCGAGTATCATAGGTCTCTGCCATTTCTATGCGACCTTGACCTTTGTCCATTCTCTAGTGCTGCCTCGTCTCAAATGGCACGTTCATCTTCATCTTCGATTGACCTCAAAATGGCGGCACTGTGGACGAGAACTTAGTACATCAATTGCTCTAAAGGAGATGACAGCGGATGCGAAAAGAAATCATGAATTCTTGACGCTTTCTTTTTGATTGATTATTACTTTCTGTCACTCGACTTAATCACACGTAATGTTTTCTTTTGATTTCCTTCGTCGTTTGTCCACCTTTATAGAGAAATATTATTTCTATTTTGGTTCACAATTGTATGGGTGTTTCTCGAACGTAAAATAATATTGATTGATTATGCAAAATGGAATGGTTATCGATTACTTACAAATACAGAACCATCAAGTGCAACAAATTAATTGTATTTTATTGAGATAAATATTTCAACTTCCGTTAGGGTAAAACAAATAATAGCTCCAAATTACAGTACATTTACAGTACATATAAAACCGTGTTACAGTATTTATCGGGCACGCGGTTAAAATTAAGGCAAAGATGTGAACGAATAATCTTACATGCTTTTCCCAAGCATGTATGCACCACTCTATTAACTCGAACACTATTATATGTATCAATATATGACATATATATTTAATAATTTGTGTTGGTACGCGATGGACCGCCTCCGTGGCGCAGTGGTTGGAGCGTGGGCCCGGAGAGTGGAAGGTCGTGGGTTCTAATCCTCGGTCGCGTCATACTAAAATACGTTAAAAGATGGTACTTGCTGTGTCCTTGCTTGACGCTCAGCATTAAAGGGTTAAAAATGGCCTGGTCGGCTCGGAGTCAGTATAATGTGTCTGACTGCGTAATTGTGTTCCAGTGAACTAGAACTACACGGTGACATACCCAGACTGGCACAATCAGTCATATACACATGTACATACATCTATACACTGCATACAAACTGTGATATTATGAGCACGTTATTGATAGCGGCTTGAAACCCCAATTAACAACAACATGGTACGCGAAGCATGGTAGGCGGCTCACGTTGCACGTTAAGCAAGATTACACGTTTATTGAACGAGGGTTGTCTGTGTACAGGCCCTGTTCTCAACCAAATACTCCTATTCCAAATCTCTCCAATGAACAAAAGCAAGTCTAGATTTTCTGGGGAACAGAGGTTACAGATTTTCAGAGGCTCCTTTCATATAAATATTATACCCATCAGTAGAATTTATTTTACATAATTTACTTTCATCCTCTCAGACTATTGATACATGTAGTCTATGAACGAGGGTTACTCCCGACCCGACCCTATCTATAGCACCGATAACATCGCTCGACATACTGTGGACAATATCCAAGTCATTGCCTTGATGAATTGGATCAAATCGGTAATGCCGACTAGATAAATTGCATTACAAATTACCTCGCTTCCGGTGGTCTCCTGAATGCTCACAGGCAAAGATACGTGTCATGGAAACAAATCTAGAAACATGTTGTTGTTGTTGTTTGAAAGCCGCTTTCAAGAACGTGCTCATATCACGGTTTGTATGTAGTGTACATGTATGCATGTGTGTGTGTGTATGTATGTGTATATGACTGCCTATTAGTAGTTCTAGTTCACTGGAATATCGTGCCGCAGTTTGAACATGGATACTCCACTCAGATACATTATACTGACTCCGAGCCAACAAGTCATTGCGTTACCCATTTAATGGTGAGCGACAAGCAGGGGAACAGCACGTACCATCTTATAACGAAGATTTCAACCCACGACCTTCCGCTCTCCAGGCCGACGCTCTAACCACTACGCTACGGATGCGGTCCTAGAAACATGTGATAGCTACAATAGGTTTATATACATTTGCTCATCCCAGTGAAATGTAGTGCGTTCTTAACTGTTTTTGTTTTCCGTTTCAGGCAATAATTACTCAATATCCACGAGAGCGAACTCCAGCCTCTTCATCGTCCTGCTGACAGCCGCTATCTCGTTCTGGTTCAAGTCCAGCCACCTTTAAAAACAGTGCCTGCCCGAAAACACAATTCCTATTTCAATGCCTTATCAGTTTAATATCAGGGATTCCTCGTTAGATAGAAACCCCGAATACAATCCCATTGTAAATGATACAGTTTGCGGCAGACCGACACGAGCTTCCAACCAATAGACATGCTGCTTCATGATGGAGGTTTCTTGGGGGTAATGCCGCACAATGTGGTACCCCTTCACGTGGCATGTGTATCAGTAGCGAAGCCAATTTACCGGGAGACCAGAATGTGGAATGCGCTTAAATTAAGAATGGCATATATTTTTGATTGTCGTAATATATGATTCCTTCGTATCTGCCTCGGAATTGTACATATATCCCGATATCTTGACTACATCATCTTCAGATATTTATGGGGTTTCATATTGTTAAAAAGTATTGAAAAAAACACCAAATTAGGACACTGCTCCTTTTTACAACATTAATACTGAGTTTAAAACGTGATTTCCATCACCTAAACTGTTGCCTCATTTTGGAAACTGTTGCCTAGTTTTGATAAGCAATATTATGCACGTGAGAACATGAAGAAGTGTCTACGTCGGTAAAATGTGTGATACGTTTTTATTATTATAATATAGAATGTCATTATTTTATTTTTCTAGTTGGTATCTGCTGAACCGTAATTATGACACGGCGCATACCCACGATCTGCTAACTCAAGCTTTCATTTCTTAGCGGGAGGCCTGCGTTCTGAAGTCACGAGTGGAGGTCGTTAAGATAGTATACCATTCCACAATCTTGAGGTGACACCCATGATACATAGGCACGAGTTCAGAGTTCAACTGGCAGTCACATGCCATTTTTTTCCTGTCGTCCGGCATCCGAGTTTAACGTACATAATATGCTTATTAAACAATGTGTGCAGGAGCCAAACATCTACAGGCACCTGGACCAGCTTTATTATACATATATATATATGTAACTGTGTATGTAAAATGTCAGATGCCGTCGCCCGCTTTGTTTTGACCAATTGCCACGATTGTTGATAGAAGTAAAGCGAGTTGGTATTATTACATTTATTGTACAATCATTTCATGTATTTGAATGTTCGACATGAATACCTACCTGTTTGGTACGACCATCAACGCAAACCTATGCACAAGCTTACAGTAGAAGTAATATAATCCAATACATCATTCACATAGTTCAATCGTTGCTCAGATTAGCATATAATACTAATTAAAATAAACGTATAGAAAATCAAGTTCCAAATCTTATTACTAACATTAGTTTTTACGAATGTAATTCCGTATGGTGTATGAATGAACGTGTACTTAATACTGGTAGTCATATAACTAGTCAACCTAGAATCGATAATGACATCTGATGGTAGATACATTAGACGTCAATGAAAGCATTTCCATGTACCTGTACGTATATATCATTATCCCTGTATAAATGTGGTGACATAGATACCCGCTAGTCGTGATGTTATGAAAAGTGAGACAGACTTTGTGTTCACCGTCTTCCAGTCAAATGTACCTTTTTACAGTGTAAGTTGTCTGTCCGAAATAAATATTTAATACAAACATTGTGTCTGTTCTAAGCTGACTTTCGAGTAAAGTAGTTATCTCCCTTTGACATCATTTTATATGTTTTTTTGACATGCTAATGTATTTCTATAACTTCTATTGGTATTGTTCCATATCTATGGATGCATGTCTGGCCAGGATGAGTGTGGTTGTTTCGGTTTTTTTCAATGTGACGAACTTTGCATTCAGTATTATATATAACTGAGGCCGTATTCTCGAAACTTCTTAAGTCCTAAGAAGTTCGTAAGTACTAAGAATTTATTAGTACAAGACTTAGCGGCAAACTCCAGCGAGTGCACGTCCAACAGGAATCAGTGTATACAAGACACGTCTGGGGCCGGTTGCACGACGCGCTCGTACGCTACAACTAGTGTAAGGTCAACACTTTTCTATTGTAGCGGGAGCCCAGTTACAACTATTGTAGCTCTACAAGAGCGTCGTGCAACCAACCCAGGACCCGAGATCCGCAGTGCCACCCGTACAAAACGGAAGCTGACACACATGCGATCCTAGGTGGGTCCGGTCTGCCGAAATCGGCTACGTCGAAAGGCGACCGGAAAAAACCCCACTTAACCCAACAACAACCGAGATCCGGACAGCCTATTTACCGGTCTGATTCGAACCGCTCACATTGACTAGTCTACCATCACGTTCATTCACGGATTTTGCAACACGAGATTTATCAGCTCCATACGTTCGTACGCAACGTACTATAGTCTAAGCTATACGTACAGGGACTGAGTACGTCATCTTTATGTATATTATATATTCTGTATATATTTGTATGTTTGTAATAATCTCTTGTACCACCGTGGGTGGTTTGAGAATAAATTGTCTTGTCATAAATTATCTTTTCTTGCCACAGCGCCACGATCATCATGTGAAACACGTGGTAATGGCAACGGACTATTATGTATATACGCGTCACAGTGTTACTCGTACGTGTACCCAACTACCCTAGTTCTACCTCAGCATCTCGGCCGACCCAGTTTGGACTGAGACGTTGTTCTGCTCCAATGCTGGAGGCTGGCATGGTTACCAGTACCATCGCCCATTATCTCGGTACCTCCGTCCGTGACCTTTAAACATGGGCACCGTTCCAGATTATAAAGCCACCTTCCCCCACTGCCTCGCCCTGGGGCCTCGTCATATCATTGGTAGGCAACCAGGTTAATTTTTCGTCTTTAGATCTCTTGTTCTTTACATTGCCATCTCCAGAGCGATACAAACCTATATTAAAGCGATGCGAGAAAAAACGATGCGACGCCGTAGAGCGATAGCGCGACGTGAAAGAGCGACACAATGTGCATCGCCGTATCGCTGTATCGCCGTAACGCTATATACGGCGATACAGCGATATTTCTGTATCGCGAAATGAAATATCCAGTATAGTTCCTGGATCAACCCGTGAACGTTCCTGTAGCGTATGGTACACTGTAGACAACACATTACAGCGTAACAAAAGAATCGTATATTTACAGATTTGAAACCGGCAGGCCACTTTCATTAACGGCTTATAATTATAAGACGATATCCTGCTGTAAGGAGTCATGAAGGGCAAGATCCAGCTTAGGTGCTCGACAAAGTTAGTTTGCTTACGCACGAAATCCTACGGGTAGGAGATAAGAAGCAACTGCTAAATTCTGTTTTTCAGTATAATCATAATGACATAATTATAGCCATACTGTTCAAAATAGTATTTAGATTGACCAAGGTTAGCAATGAGAGATAGAGGAGTCTAAGTATGTTGTCTTTTAAATTTATTTTTGGTTTTAAATAGCTGTTTAGAGCCGCATTCCATGTTATTGCACTCATATCAGGAGTTGTATGTTTAAGGCAAGATTAAACCTTCAACATACTAGTAAGTAGCACTGAGAATGTTGCAGTAAACCTGCCCGCACGGGCTGGTACTATCTAAATTTCTGAGGAATATATAATGGGAGAACATAATTTCAGTTTCTCTTTTCATATACAGTACATACACTTTCAGTCAGTAGCTTTTTAATGTACCCATGCTTGTTTCACACTTAGAGACAACGGTAATGGTAGTCTAATCTCAGTACCCTTTACCATAACGCAATTCGGGCGATGTCGTGAAAAGTTGCGAGAGAACGTCAAAGACGGGAGAGTACTGCGGGGTTAAGCTTCAACTCCTTGCCATACGGCAACTATCAGGTAGGCCTAACTCGATTACAAGATCTGTCTGAGTGCGCGCCGATATACCAGAAGTAATGGTTCGCCAAACAGGTATATTCACATGCACACCGTGACCCGCCTGATCAGGTGTGTGGGGGTGGGGGGGGGGTGTGTGCGGGGGGGGGGGGGGGGGGGGTGGTGGCCCAGCCCGCCCACCCCCCCCCCCCCCC
>JAULBO010042896.1:0-11700 GCA_032355325.1 Clypeosectus delectus | reverse complement strand
ACACACACACACATACACACACAAACACACACACACACACACACACACACACACACACACACACACACACACACACAGACCCAGACCCAGACATTCATAACGCGCAGGACTCCCAAATGAGCTTAACACTAATCTAATCCCACTAAATATTGTTCAAATTGTATTGTCGCGCAGTAAATACTAACACAGGGTGTACTCATTTTCTCCAGCAGTGCTGTTAAGTTTTCCAAACTCTCATTCGATTTATGTCCAAGACGAAGGAGCGCTCGATAAGAAGACAACGGTAGAAACCCGGTAATTCAATAGTCAACGAATGTCCCGAACTAACATGTAATAAAGATGGTGGAGAGGTTATTGACTTGTAAACAATTCCAGTTTGAAAATTAGCTGCGCATTTATCTTCTATGTTCATGCTTTACGCGTTTCCTTTAAAGCGTCCATCGAAATATATGCGCTACATAAAACTAATTTATGGTAGCTGCAGAGCTGAACTTTATACGGGTGAGCTTTTATTGGTTTGGGTAAAGAGACACAAATGTCACCTTGACATCACAAGGATTTTTGTTTCTATCTTTATAAAGTTCGCGGGAAAAAAAAGGAGATGGAATGCAACCAATTTAGTAAATATTGGAGGGATTTCTCAAAGACTCGGCTAAGAAGACAGAGATAACGGCATTTGTTCCCTAATCGATACTCGGTGGACCAAGAGTTGTCACAAACTGACAGACCTAGCGCGCCTACGGGCGGAACGAGCCGGCCCATCTGGGAACGATCATCCGTGGGTCCCATCACAATTATGTCCAATTTGAAAACACAATTAGGCAGAGGGACGTCCCGCGAGTAGGACAAGACGCCTGAATAACAGCGGCTTCTTCTGGTACCGGTGATCTCGGACTTCCCAAACGACGTTTAATTAATCTGTCCTGGTCTGGTATAACTCTATAGAATGTCGGTGTTATTGTCCAATATTGGGATGCGTTTTCCTCAGAATAACAAATTATTTTAAATAACCTAAAAAAATGCCGGTTAAAAAGTGCTCTTTTGTCATTGTTTGAGCTTGTAATGACATGTTTCATTTCATGGAGATTGAATATTCGGGAATCTGGAGATTGTGAAACATTATAATTTTGAAGCCGACTGATTGGTGTCGAAACTCATTTTGCTCATTAAGTCGAGGTATTTAGAGTGAATTACATCGAATATTAAGCATAACATTTATGAGACTAATTGCAAGTACAAACTCGTTTTCGTTCGGACCTACTGACGTACTGTAGTAAAGGAAAACATGCTTTCAGGACGCATTGATATAAACATACAGACGCTCTAGGTTAACTTAATTGTATTCAGATTGTGTATGTTTGTACATTAATTAATACAGAGCACAGCACTCGTGTCGTCATCATGCCCAGATCATATTTAGCATAACAACTAACCGAGAGAATCTCCGATGGCTCGCGTATTGTAACATTCAACACCTACTGTGAATACCTGAAGTATGTGTATCTATACCTGTGACACATCTACGTAAGTATCACCATAAACAGGAAGACGTTTGCTACTTTATAACCCCTGAGTGATGTCAAGTTCTGAATAGATTATTTATCAATTTAGAATTTCTGAATGAATTCATTGACAAACCAAACAAATAACCTTCCCTCGCAATTCGAGTTTAAGTTGTGGAGGTTTTCCACACCGATTGAACACTGCTTAAGCACTGCTTGAACACCGCTTGAACACTGTTTAAGCTTTGCGTGAACACAGATTGAACACTGTTTAAAAGCACTGCTTGAACACCGATTGAACACTAACTATTATTCATATCCACCTTTGGTTTAAACATATTTATTTCCAAATTCAAATGAAACCGGATTGGCAAACAAGCAAAGTGCTTATATTAATGCCGCTCAACACAAAATAAAGACATACATATAAATCATACAATGTACACAAACACACATGCACACACATGCATACAAGCCGTGATATGAGCACGTTCTTGAAAGCGGCTTTAAACCCCATTTACCAACAAATACATAAATGCAATATTGGTGCTGAGGTTATTGAGTGGGACACGTTTCTACTTGGATACTATCACACTACTATCACGTTCCCTTTGTATAGTATATGCATGTACAGTGTACTAGTATTTGTTATTCGGATTTAGAGCCGCTGTCAAGATTGTTCCACTCATATCACTGCTTGCCGGTTTAGGATAGGAGGAAAACTGCAACGTCCGCTGCACTGAGTGTTGCAGTTCGCCTGCGATCATTGATTGACACTGACAGACTAGCATGGTGACTGCAATAACACAATATATATTATAACACCGGCTGGTGAATCACATAGAAGTTCTTGTATTAATGGTTAATTTCGAATTTAATCCCTCCAATCCCCCCCCTCCCCACACTACCCCCCACCACACACCATTATAGTTAATCATTATTGCGAAAATATAGATATAGGGATAAAATTACAAAACTATAGTTTACATCACGACTGAGATTTGAAGTTGTGGGATTTGTTTTATGCTCATTTATATCTATCATTCCGAGTGATTTTCTTGATACATGTGTTAAATGTCAAGTAAAGAATAACACAAAATGCGTCCATAACAAGGAGACAACGAAACGCATCCCGTTAATGACATTGACGTGGGACAATAGACAGCCCAGACCATGCATCTATCGAGTCGCTCAGCATCAGACAACGGGGCTCGAACCCAGACATCGTGGTGAGTACCGACCAATTAGGGTATCGATCATCCCGGATAATCTAGAAGAAATGTCATAATCACTGGCTTATTACTCATGGCAAGATCATTTTATGTCAAAACTGTTTGGCTGATCTTACGCGGTATTTAGCTGCTCAGCTCCATTAAATTACGGGCATTGTGATGTGAGGGTTAGAGCACCTTAAAACCATCCAGTTCGCTGCTAATCTAATGTCCGAGGTGCCGATAATCACATAGAGAATCCAACTGAGTGACGGACCAGCTGTAGACTGTCATATCGCGATATGAAGCGAGTTGAGCGTCTGGGAACGAAGGGAACCTACAGGAATCGACGTAATTCGATACTGCCTAGCGCTATAATCAGATGAGGACAATATCATAAGACTTCGCTAAGTCTGTCACAAGGTCTCCGAGCCAAACTTATAGTGTTCCCCACGATACATACATGCACGTGTTTTTTTTAATCCTTGTCGAGAAGGACACCATGGTCTACATTCTGAATGGTACCCAGCAGTGGTATCTTGTTATTCGTGTTCTGGATACTTGTAACAGAGCGTGGTATCACGTTACCAATACTTCAAAGAAAAAGCTTCCTGCATTGATGCCAAATGAAATACATACGGTTCTAGTTCAATTCCGCGTATTTGTAGGTTTATTTAAGAGAACAGACAACACGGATAACGGGAATACACTACAGTTGAAACAAAGAATGCAATGTCAGTCGGTTATATCATCATGCTGATATGGTACAGTTCCAAGAAATGTGATTTATTAATACAGGATTATGACATCCAGAAAACAATTACTGTAGACAAATTTCAAACGCGCAGTTATTAAAGAATTATGGTCGGACAAAACTCCGATTGAAATGGTAATAGAGATTTCGACGTTGTCTTCGAGTGGATTATAGGCAGTAAACTCCAACGAGTGTTGTTTTTAAATTGGCTTGTTTGTGGTACATACATGTCTGAAGCGGTATTTCACTCCGCAAATAGATATTTATAACAGCGTGCCGTACAAATAATGTGTATCAATGGGTTTTTAAAAAATATTTTTTACGTTCTTGACTATTGTGTTTCTTCGGTCACGACATACCATAAAGCAGATATTGACAGATCACGACAACGTAGTGTTGGTTTCAAATCAATGAGGACATTAGGTGCTGAGGACAACGTCAGTACAGTACTCTTGAAACATAATTTTGCATACATTTGTTAAACACTGGAATGCGCTGTTGATGATTAATTGTTGTTCTTGTTGTTAATTCGGGTTAAAAGCCGCTTTCAAGAACGCGCTAATATCACTGCATATGACTGCTTGTTCCAGTCTGGGTATTTCACCAATCTATAGTGCTAGTTCACTGGAATATCATAACGCAGTATGGACATGAATACTTCAATCAGAAATAGTATACTGACCCCAAGGCGACCAGTACTTGCTTTAACCAGTTTATGATGAGCGCCAAGCAGGGGAACCACAAGTACCATCTTTTAACGGCTCTCCGGGGCGAAACTCTAACCACTACGCCGCGGATTACTAGGCCTATGCGTGTGTATGTACATGTATGTCTGCTTCTACTACTCGGAATTTCCACTCGTTTTATAATGCTGCCGTGTGAAGTGGTTACCGGAAATGCAGTTAGGGATTGACTCGGCTTTCATCAAGGTGTTCCTGAAGAAGTCTCGCATGTTTTGACACCTTATACATTAGGGGCCGTATTCTCGATACCTCTTAAGTACTAAGAAGTTCGTAAGTACTAAGAATTTGCCTAACTGGTTTCCTGCTTATGACAATTTTATAGAGATTTTTTCTGACTAAGAAATTCTTAAGTTAAGAAGTTTCGAGAATAGGGCCCCAGGGGCCTAAGATTATCGTAAGTACTAAGAATTTGCCTAACTGGTTTTCTGCTTATGTCAATTTTAAAGGGATCTTTTCTGACTAAGAAGTTCTTAAGTTCTTAAGTTTAGAGAGTAGTGCCCCAGTAATGTTAAAGCAATCGTTTAACAAAAAATAATCAATTTTACAGCGTTTGTTTACAGGTTAACCTATTCAAATACACACCGCCTCCGTGGCGAAGTGGTTAGAGCGTTAGCCCGACGATATGAGCAGATGTTCGTGGGCTCAAATCCCTGGCCTCGTCATACCAGAATACGTTAAATATTGTACGTGTTGTTCTCCTGCTTGGGGTAAAGCAAGGACTGGTCAGCTTGGAGTCAGTATAATGGTTTCTGAGTGGAGTATCCATGTTCAAACTGCGGCCAGTCAATTAGCAAGATAAAGACTAGCAGACTAACAGATACACGGCGTGATGTCAGCACGTTCTTGAAAGCGACTTTAAACCCCAATTAACAACAACAATTCAACTACAGGGTAGACATTTCACAAGAAAGTCCTACTTATAATCACCACATCATACTGGAATGTAGTATGCACATTTTATTTTCTATCGACAATGACGCCACAACAAAACAAAATTCAGCTCTAAGTTCGCTTGTTCGCCGACATCACGGCGTCCGAGACAGCAGAGCGTACAGCTTAGACGCTGAGGTCGTGAACACACCGACCGTTTTAAAATCTTTTCGTTAATAAATCTCATTATTAATGGTGCTGTATGAAGATCTACATGTATGTTTGAATGCATGGATGTGCTAGTGAAGAAGGACTATTTGAGTATTGTATACATGTATTTGCATACGACCATGCATTACATTATCTTCAGTTGTTCAACAATCTTTGTGAAACTTTTATAATTATTTCTTCTTCTTCCTCCTCCTTTTATTCGTATGCATATCCTTCTTGTTTCTTCTTCTCTTCCTACCCTTCTTCGAACTTTTCTTCGTCTTCATCTTCTTCTCCTCCTGTTTTCTTTCTTTATTCTTCTCTTCCTCCACTTCCTTCTTCTCCTTATTTTTTCTTTCTTTCTTATTCTTCTCATATTCCTCCTTCTTCTTCGTCTACTTCTATTTGTCTTCTCCTTCTTCTTCTCCTTCTTTTTACTTTATTTATTCTTCTCCTTCTCCTCATCCTCCCCCATATTCCCCTTCTTCTCCTTCTTCTTCTGCTTCTTTTTACTTTATTTCTTCTTCTTCTCCTTCTCCTCCTCCTCCACCATATTCCCCTTCCTCTTCTTCTTCTTCTTCTTCATCAATAGTCCATACACAAAGAGGGTGTTGTTCAGACTCATTCAGTTGCCAAGCCTTGCTTGTTCTCACTCACTGACGCCGTAAAACATGACTGTTTTAATTTGCCGTTTACGTGGAGACTATAGGCCGGTCTCATTCGCGTGTAATTATACGACGGGGGTGCCGCGCTGATTCGCGCTTCATAGTAACACGAGTTCGGTATGATTACTATTTCTAGGTGAAACGGGCTTATTATGAATTTAATTACCTCCGTTATCGGATCTCAGGACACCCCAATGATGAAATTGATGATTATGGTAATACAATAAGGCTGTTCTAGTAATTGCGGCTTGTCCCGAACACAGTATATGCATATGCAATCAACAGGTGTCCTACAAACATCGCACACAGCCCAACTGAGTATATCCATTGATTTTACACGGCAGTGTAGTATTGCTGTCCTTTGGATGCAGGTTAAGGGCGCGTACCACGTCGGTGTGAACCCTGATCGAGGTTTGTTTTCGTGTACCATTCGACCGCAGGTTCCTGTTTTTCATCCATCAAACACTGATGGGGCTAGATGAGTTCAGGCAGTGTCATGGACAAAGGAAATAATTATGTCGATAACATAAGATAATAGCATGGTGTCTGAACCAGCTTCTGTTTTAGGCACGACAAGACATAATGTAACAAAAACAGTTCGTCGTGGTAAGTCTACAGGATTCGCTTGTTTGGCGTGGGCACATCCGGTGGGAGATACGAGTCTTTCTGTTGACAATTTTCAGAGTGTAACACGTCAATTATAGGCGGTCGTATGCATACACGATATTACACCTCGTATTCGCTTCATTACGAACGCCAATCACAACAATGGCTGCATTAACCTCTTTAACGCTATAGTCACCTGGGAGCTGAATGATAACAACAACAACAAAAACCCAACCATACCGCATTTGCTACTTGCTCGTGTCATGGATGATCACGATAATGATTATTCGCGGTCTATATATCGGGATCAAATCACAAGGTACATAGTACGTTGACGGAACATGAACCCTCTATGTTGTATTGTTTTTGGATTGCTTGTAGGTAGAGCTCAGCTCTATTAGGGGACTGTTGGGGAATGTGTCAACAATGAAATGGTTAACTCAATTAGGTGCAAGAAAAGTTGGAGAGTCTAAAAGTTAATAAGCACATAGTAGTTCCAGTGTTTGATATCCTATGTTATTCCAGTCATGATATCCCCAGATGTTCCAGTGTTTGATATGTACATGTATCTAGTTATTCACATTTTTGATATCCCTATTTTATTCCATTTTTTTTTTTTTTTTTATATCCGTAGTTGTTTCACAGTTTGAGATACCTAGTTATTCCGATGATAGCTGTACGATATACGGCATAGCTTCTTGATCACATCTTATCAAGTAATTCGAAGCACTTCCGGCAGAAGTTCTGCTACTATTAACAAAACAACGCATATTGGTCTGGAAACTGTGATGAACAATGTATAATTCTGTCAGTATAGCCAAAGTGTGAAGTGTGATTTTATCCCAAGGACGGAATTCGATCTTGAGGAGAGAAACCCAGGGGTCGGGAATCACGCATGGGATGGTGAACATTGGACATAGTGACATGTATAGTGACGTCAAAGCGGGTACGAAATACAGTCAGTGTGTATGTGTGGTACATGTTTTGAAGACCTTGTTTTCTGTATACCCTCTTCAGATTCCTCCATGTCCTTGGGAGTTAGTGCATATAGTGTTAATGCCCTTGGAAGTTAGTGCATAGTTTTAATGTTTAAGTAGGTAGATATTTCTTTCTGTAGATGGATTGAAAGGAGGATTGTATTTTGGGACGAATGACAGCCGGATGAAGAAGCCATTTTGAACATAAGTTTGCCCATGAGAACGATGGTGCTGTTCTTTGATGACGTTGTTGTTGGTGTTATTGTTGGACTGCGCGGTTGTTGGACTGCACGATTGTTGGACGGCATGGTTGTTTAATGGCATGTTATTTTGATGGCATGGTTGTATGATAGTGTGGTTCTTGCATGGCAGAAATTGTTTGTTGGATGACAATATTGTTGGATGACGAATATTGGATAGTAGGAGTGCTGGGAGCTACTCGCAGATTTAAATAACAGAAACGAAGGTTAAGCACACGAAAAACATGGATACAAGCGACAGTGACAATCTGGAAGACAATATATATTAAAAAAAAGTCTACGGGAGTTTCATGCACGAACCGCTAATACTCGTAAGTTACACTGATAGAAGAATTGGGACAGGTACTTTACCATCCTCGTCCCGCCGTCGTATTTCTGACTGACACGAAGCTGGCGTGCAGAACATCGATTTATCAATGCCATCAACTCCGTTGCGCAAATTAACTTCATACAGGTCCCAATCAAATCACAAACACCCAATCTGTCTACGAGCATGCTAGCATTTTTACAGACCGATTTGCACATACCGTTCTCCCAGTCGTCCGACATCGCATGCCACGACGTCTACGGACGCCATCAGTTACATTGTCAGGTTCATATGCATTTGGGACAGTTTTGTGGGGGAAATGTGCAGGCATAGCAAGCAAATATTGAGTTTCCACTAAGCCGCTAATGCCTCTTTCCGCGTCGTCTATGATTTGTAAAAAGGACTCCTTTCCACATCCAAAATCCCCCGTCTAAGCTCCGGATGACGCTTGTCAGTGCTGGGAGCGGGTCTCTTCCTCCCGGGACCCCTAATCTTCCGTCAGCTGCTGATCGGTCGCGGAGCGGAGCTCATCCAGGGGTTCAAACATGTCATCGCCACGTCCGCTGTAAAGCGGAACCGGGGCTGCTTCCAGGTCACCGACCCCTTCCAAGGCCCTCGAACCGGATGTCTTGCTTATGGCTTTTACGTGAAGACGACCATATATAAATATGTGGATGGCCAGTTGCCACGAGGGGCAATCGTTTGACCTGAACTTTTGACATCAGGTGATAGGCTGACCTGGTCGGGGGTGCTCGCGAGTAGTTAGGTTGTGAGCTGACTGTCTCGAAATTCATAACTAGCAGCGAGTCTATTACTTGGCGGACAGCCTGTCTATTACTTGGCGGGCATCCTGTCTATTACTTGGCAGACAGGCTGTCTATTACTTGGTGGGCATCCTGTCTATTACTTGGCGGGCATCCTGTCTATTACTTGGTGGGCATCCTGTCCATTACTTGGCGGGCATCCTGTCTATTTCTTGGCGGACAGCCTGACTATTACTTGGCGGGCATACTGTCTATTACTTGGCGGTCTTCATGTCTGTTACTTGGCGGGCATCCTGTCTATTACCTGGCGGGGATCCTGTCTATTTCTTAGCTGAAATCCTGTCTAGTACTTGGCGGGCATTCAGTTTATTACTTGGCGGGCTTCCTGTCTGTTACTTGGCTGGCATCCTGGCTATTACTTGGCGGCGGCCATCGACTCGAACGCTTAGCTGACACGGCAGGCAGGCGGCCAACATTAGACACGAGGGAAATCATTTGACACGAGAGTGTCCATGGGACAGATGGTTGTTCATTCATTTCAGGAGGGTTAAATAACTCTTCACCTCAAAATAACTTTAACTCTGTGCAATATTTTCAGATCCATCAAATTTATCTGTACCGTCACGGATCGCTAATGTGAATTTTGAATCACTATATTGCATCCGTTCTATATACTAACAGTTAACTTTACACTTTGCATCCGTCCTATATAATAACAGTTAACATTACCCTTAGCATCCGTCCTATATAATAACAGTTAACATTATCCTTTGCATCTGTCTTATATGGTACAATTTTACAACACATTGTACTTATATGACACTATTTTACATCAATCTTTGCATCCGTCCTATTGGCATACCATTGTACTTCACACTTTGCATCCATCCTAAATGATACTAATAAATTACATACATTTTGCATCCGTCCTAATATAATCATATTATATAGCTTACATCACACTTTGCACCCGTCCTATGTGTTGCTATTTTACAGCAATCTTTGCATCCTTCCGATATAATACTACATAACCTAAATCTGTTCTATTCATACAATTTGCATCCGTCCTACATGATGCTAGTTCAGATCATGCCACCCCACATTCTTTCACAAACCCCAAACCCATCGTATCCCAGAATGCATTGCGTGTCCTCAGATTACGTTTCCAAGACGACGTTTACACTAACTCAACGATTTTACTTTTATGTTTGGTAAAATACTGATACTGATATCTATCCCTAGAGGCCATTGCTAGTCTTCCCGCGTCAAGTACTAGTACATCATACACCTGTAGATAAGAGCATACAGTGTATGTACGCGAATCGTCAGCATTCCAGCTCTGACGCCTTTGTCGATTGTAGTTTGGATAATCTTGCAGATACATGTAGACTTAATAAAAGCAGTTGATCCAAGAATCCTCATTTTATTACTCAACGCAATTAATTCCTCAACGGGAAATAGAACACGAACCAAGGAATTCATTTAATGATTAACCTCACCATATTAATAAACCGGCCAAATAAAACAGCTTTGGAGCCATTTGCGAGATCGCAATCGAGACTCCGTCTAGAGCAGTCGTATCAGATCCTAAACCAAAGCGTCTTTTTCATTTCCTAATTAATAGACAGTTACACTGTGCAGCTCGAATGTTTCTACAGAATCGCCGAGAACGTAATACTTACTTCTGCAAACGGCGGACAAATTAAAACCTGATACTAGTACATCAAAGTCCTATGATACACCCCGAACCATGCAGGGTGTATTGTCTTCATCGCGGACGGTAACGACGTCGTAATGTAAAGTTAAGTTAACGCGGTCTGTCTGTCTGTCTGTGTATACTGCTGACATTTCCTTTATTCATTAATACAAGGAGACCGGCTTCACAAAGCTATTTCATATTGAATACAGAACGGATACTTGTTAGTTCAATACCAAGTGAATAAGAAGATTTTGGAAGAAAGAAAATAATTAATGTCAATCGTCAGCCATTGTTGTAAAAATACCACGTATATATGCGGTCGCACGCTTCGAGGTAACACATATATCAACACTCGTTGATAAAAGTTCCAAAAATACTTTGTGTTACTTCTATCACCTCGTGTGAAATATTTGATATCAAAAGAAACTCGGGTGAAATTCTCTATTTACCAACCAAGGCTGTGTTTTCGCATTAGATATCGGTTTCAAATAGCAGTAGGTATCGTTTGACCCAATTAGTGGTTTATTTGATTGTCATATCAGTATCACACTGTACATAGATATCGCTTGACATAACTGTATCTGCTTGTTCTACCATTGCTATGTCACAGTATAAATGCACATACAGCAGCTTCACTGTAAGATATTTTAGACGATATGCAATTTATGACTTTAAAATGATATTGGCTGTCTTTGGAATATCACATTATATCAAAACGAGTCACGAACATTATTCAATCCGAGGCCAACTAGTATCTCATATTGCTGACAACATACTGACAACTATGTAATATGAATCAACCCTTTTTCATTTCGCTATACCTGATATACTAGTATTACAGTGTCTTAAATGCATACTATCACGGCTTTGTTTACATATTTCATTGTCTAACGCATTTTTACCTGAAAGTAGGTTCAATTGTTATGTCTACACAAATATATGGGGTAACCAGCTACATTTCCCACATATCCCACTGGTTTTTAATATTTTCATTATCTTGTCTTTGGAACATCCTGAATCGTATACTGACGAGTTTCAATGATTAGAGTTGTCCACCTTAGAACATTAGACGATAGCAAATTGAAATGTTATACGTATTTACAACGATTATTCGAGCTTTATCGGAAATTGA
>JAULBO010042563.1:0-11715 GCA_032355325.1 Clypeosectus delectus | reverse complement strand
AAATAGCACATGTCGGGGAAAGATTGTTCTTTCAGAATATGTAATAACCCCGATAGTGACCATTTTGCCTATGCAAGTATGATCTTGCCCCTTTAAAGTATTAAATAGTACAAACTCGATGTCAGTGAAAATTAATTATTCAGCCGATGAGGCAAGTATACTAAAAATGTACTATTATAGTCTTGTTCTCAACCTAATACTCCTTTTCCAAATATCTCCCATGAATAAAAGCAAGTCTAGATTTTCTGTGGATCAGGGGATAAAGATCTTCAGCAACTCCTTTCATATACATATTATACCCATCAGTAGAATTTATTTTAAATAATTTACTTTCTTCCTCTGAGACTATGGCTAGTCTAACTGCTATTACAGTGTACTACTATATATTACCAATACGAATATTAATTCTAATATTAATACCAATGGCAGTGGTGATGATGATGATGATGGTGATGATGATGTTGTTGTTTATGATGTTGTTGATGATGATGGTGATGATAATAATAATAATAGTAATAACAATTTGTTTTATATAGATTTAATATGATTGAAATGTGAATTAAGACATGTGCATATTGATGTAAAATAATTTACGACGCATAACCTCCGAATGTGTCCGCTCTTTCCCCGGCCAGCTATCATGGTCCGACTGGTAAACGGGCCGGACAGCGCGTCCGGGAGGGTGGAGGTGAGGAGGAACACCTCCCAGCCCTGGGGGACGGTCTGCGGGGACCTGTGGGGGAACAAGGACGCTACCGTCATCTGCCGTCAGCTGGGACACACGTGGGGCACAGTGAGTAACGCGTGGTTAATTCTACTTCAAACTTAAAGCCATCCCAATAACTGATGACGGTGCTTGTGTTGTTGCTGATGCTAATGACGTTGATGGGGATGATGATGATGATGATGATGATGATGATGGTGATGATGATGACGATAGTGATGTCTCTGGTGGTGCTGGAACTGTTGCTCCTGCTGCTTGTGGTCCTGTTGCGCGCACGCACTGCACGTGTACACTCAATTGCAGGCGTACGGGTATGCTCACTTTGGTCGTGGATCTGGACCCATCTATATGGACAACATGGAGTGCCAGGGAAATGAGACTGATATTTCAATGTGCCGGTATAGTGGCTGGTCTGTCCACAATTGTCAGCATTACAGAGATGCCGGTGTGGTCTGTTCAAACGATACGTGTAAGTAGACTTTTCAACGTGCGATCACTTCCCGTTAGATAATATAATTTTATTTATCACCAAATACTGGCTTCCACAGGAGATATCGCTTGTAGAAGATCAAGCGATATCTACTATAGGAGATATCGCTTTCAACTTTGACTTCAACATTGTGTGATGTAATGACTTACCCACTGTGTCGTCATATATCGAATTGCAATGATGTCACAAATGCACAGTAGCTTCTTCATTGAAATGCAGTAAAATATTCATGAGGTTCAATTTTTGTTCTAAATTTACCAAGAATGATATTGGATGATAAATATAATCTCACCCCAAAAAAACACCTCGGATTTGTGTTACTTTTATCAACTTGTGTGATATATTTGATATCAAAAGACACGGGTGAAATTCTCAATATGTCACAGAATGTAGCTTTCCAAGAAATCTTTATAATATAAATCGACTATACATGTAAGTATCATTTAAAACATTATTAAATTCCATCTTTAATATGGCGTTGTCCGTGACATGTATAGCCTGAATCCAATATAGAGCACACGCCGGATGTTAGAGGGGATACGTTGTTTTGCAGTTCGAGTAACGGGTATCCGTCGTACCATCACCTCGTTCGGAGTGGTGGAGTACCGAACTGTGACGGGCTGGAAGCCAGTGTGCGACGACGACTGGGACGATGACGACGCCAAGGTCCTCTGTAGGTGAGACTACCATTGGTGTACAGATACAAGACGTGTATTCCATAAAATAAACGTCACACACTCTTAAATAAATACACAAAATAGCATTTAAAAACGTACCAAAAAGAACGTAATTCAATTATTCAATGGACATCATTCAGAAAACACTATGTCTGCATATAATACTGATCACCGTATCATACTCATTTCAATTTGCGAGAGTTTAGTTCCGTAACTAGTTCTACAAAGATGTCCGGTCCGATTAATGACTAGTAATATACTTTGTGAAACCACCTTCTATGAGGGTCACTGTTCTTTCGTAGTGCTATGGGTTACGTGGACGGCAAAGCGCTGTGCTGTAGCAGACTCAGCCCCTACTCCTACAGACCGTACATCTACCCGAGGATTTCCATGACCAGCTTCAACTGCTCTGGGACTGAGACCAGCCTCTTCGACTGTCCTCACGTCCGGCAAACGAGGGTCTGCTCCGGGCAAAGGAGGGCGTCAGCAATCTGCTACCGACAAACCAAAGACCAGATCGACATGGGTAGGAGACATGAGTGAACTCTGCTTCTGTTACAGTTTTATTTTGATTATTAGCTTTCAGCATGGGAGTTGGATGTGCTGCAGACAAGCCAACGACCAGATTCACATCGGTGGAGACAAGCGTGACATCTGCTTCTGTTACAGGATAAATATGATTGTTAGTTACATGTTCGTGTATATGTAGGTGTAGTTTCTTTGTTAAATCATGATCTAATTACAATCTAATGCTGATTGTTATGTAGCATGTTACTAAGTAGTTGTTGATCGAGTCATATTTAAGTATTGTGAATGTGTGTCATTTTCAATGCTGCATAACTCAAACATTATGATTATTTCGTAGATGGGCCGACTTATTTTGTTCGTGTTTCTGTCTAGGTTTCAGCGTCCGATTGGTCAATGTTTCTGGAAATTCACTAGGCGGCGTTATAGAAGTCACGCGACTGGGAGTTGTAGGGAAAGTCTGCGGGTATCCTTTCAACGCGTGGAATGAAAACGCGTCCAATGTTGTCTGCAAAGAAATGGGTCATACGGGCGGAGTGAGGTACGGATGGACAGACAGTCGATATGACCTGCCTGTGTGGATAGCTGCCGTCAACTGCACCGGAAGTGAAGTCAGCATTGAAGACTGCGTTTCCGGCCAATGGGGAAGTTCTCGATCAATCTGTCCGGCTATGAATGTGCTCTGCTACAGAAGCAGTAGGTGTTCTTTTATTACCATACTTATACACAAAAATACCTGTTATTGTTTTACCTAAATTTTAATATTACATTGTATTGATTAAAATGGTTTTCCAACTGCTCGTCGCCGTCTGCAGTAGTGTTGGTTGTACATTTCGCACAGCCGTCTGACAATGGTAGTGTTACGTGCCTCCAGGTGGCCCCGTGTTGAGTCTAGCGTCCGGTGGAGAGAGCTACGGACGAGTGGAGCTCACCTACGATGGCCAGACGGGGACCGTCTGTGACAACTTCTGGAGCTCCAGCGACTCTCGGGCCGTCTGCAGACAGCTAGGCTACACCGACGGCAACTATCTTAAAGGTACAGCTCCGAGGGCTTGACAGTACACTACAGTACCGCGCCGGTTCTGTACATACAGTCTCCATGTCCACTCAGTTTGAATTACCAAACCTGGTCCAATTAAAATGACAATTAACGACGTTCTGGTTTAATTCATTCCCTTAAATAGATGTCGACTATCATGACCTGTAAATATTAATTAAATATATATATATTAATATGTGTACCTAAAGGAGACACGTATATACCTTTAACTCCTAAATTGTTGTACACGCTTTTCGTAAATCTAATGGTAATATCGATACATTTGAAGCTGTATTAGAATATATGTACATGTACTCATCGAGGCTTTTTGTTTGTACCAGGGTCTTACTATGGAGCCGGGACAGGGCCAGTCTACATGGACCACGTTTCGTGCATGTCTTCGCAGAACACCCTGTGGAGGTGTCGGAACAGCGGATGGAGGAACGTGGACAGCTCGTGTCTGAGTCACAAGAATGACGCATCAGTGGCCTGCTTCAATGAAGGTACGGAACCGAGGCAGTCACGAGCGAGAAACAGATGAGTTGTAGGAATGGTATAGCACAGCGTCATTTAGTAATATATGTGTGTATGTGTGCGTGTGTTTGTGCGTGTCGGTGTGTGTATGTGTTTGTGTATGTGTCTGTGTGTATGTGTCTGTTTGCGTGTGTGCGTGTGCGTGTGTGTAACTGTATGTGTATGTGCGTATGTGTTTATGTCTATGTGTGTTTGTGTATCTGTATATCTGTGTGTATGTGCCTGTGTGTGTATGTGTGCATGTGTGTCTGTGGGTATGTGTATGTGTGTGTGTGTGCATATGTTTGTGTATGTGTATTTCTGTCTTGATGTGTGTGTGTGTGTGTGTGTGTGTGTGTGTACGTACAGTATGTCTATCTGCGTGGTTGTGTGTGTGTGTGTGTGTGTGTACGTATGTGTGTATGCATGTGTGTGTGTGTGTGTGTGTGTGTGTGTGTGTGTGCTCTACAATAATGACCTCAATTGTCAGACCAACCTTCTGTCAAAATCTCCCGCTTTTATTAATTACTAGAACATCATTATACCTCTCCACTAAATTACCACAGAATACATGATAGTAACGTTTTATATGTTCCTGTATTCTACTGAATCTGTTAGAACAACGACATAAGCTAATTATCTGGATCTATCAAATGTCAGGAGACCTAAATATTCGCCTTGGTGTACACCTACATCTGGCCCCGATTTCTCCAAACAAACTTGAGATTCAGATGTGGCTCAGCTGAGATCTTTCTCAAGTTACAGCACTATTTCAATGGGGGAAATCTCAAACTCAAGTTTCTTTGGAGAAATCGGGGCCATATCTCTCATTTAGCGTTATCACGTTGCAGTGCGTCTGATGAACGGCGACCACAGTCAGGGCATGGTGTATGTCCAGTACAGAAGCAGGAGATACACCAGTTGGAGGCCGATGTGTGGTACCGGGTTCGACGCTAACGCTGCCAAAGTCGTCTGCACAGAGTTGGGATTCCAGAACGGACGTTCTTTAGGATTCGGGGCGTTTGGGCGGCGCAGCTACAACTCATACATTGGTAGCAATATAACGTGTTCGGGAACAGAGGCATCGATTTTAAACTGCACGCAGACTAGAGGACGATGTGATCACAGATCTGGCAGTGGATATGCATCTGTGCACTGCTACAATGGGACGCTGAGTACAAGTAAGCAACATCGTTGTTTCACATCCTGACATCATAGAATTAATATTGGTATCAGGCACTGTAGTTAGTTACCACTTCGACATCGGGAAATGGTGACGTTGAATAGACGTACGTGAAGACCTCAATGAACGCTTTCAAGAATGTTTATTGAAGTCAGTTATGTATCTGAGTAAACATTAACATTTTGAACTGTCCTTGGGTCAACTAGAATATTCCACGACGGTGTATTCCATGTATTATTCAAAAAGATATTGGTGTTGATGTTATTTCAGACACTTCCGTATCCTTGGACGGAGCCCCCGCGGCGTATGTTGACTTCACTGGCAGAGTCGTCATCACTAAGACGGGAATGCGAGGCAGAGTCTGCGGCAACTACTGGGACGACACCGACGCCGGTGTTGTCTGTCGAGAGCTGGGAATGGCAGGGGGAGTGTCCTATCAGTACAACACGCGAGGAATAGGACCCTACCAGTTCTCTGAGGTCCACTGCTTTGGCAACGAGTCATCCATCTTTGACTGTAACGTTGGAACAGAGGTGTGTGCCTCCAGCACGTCCTATGTTTTAGATGCAGGTGTTCTGTGCTACAGAAATCAACGTAAGTACTGGTGAGATGCAGCTGCAGAACAGGAACGTGCGCAAACCTCCCTCTTTTGACCTTCTTCCTGGTGTAGGCAACCGGAAATGCCCTATACAATAGAGCTTGCGATTAAGGAGAGGTTTTAATGAATTACGGTAAATGTAGTCAAACCAACCTGTCTTTTATATCAGTATTAACATTTGCTGAACTCTGCAAACATGATTTTACTACTATACGTTATGGTCGATGCTATACGCATTAATATAGGATTTCGATATCCTGTTTGTCAATCCCTTTCATGATGTATGTTTATGTCTTGTGAAATGTCATTTTTGTAACCCCTTATAATCATGAAATAAATATTGTTTAAACCATACGCAAATAAGGTTGTGTGCGGGTGTAACCGATGATGAACCAACCATTCTGAATGTGTACAGAATATGGCAAATATACTGACTGTAATAATACTAGTAGTTTCCGAGCACAGCGAATGATAACATAACGGTTCTATTTCAAATTCTGCTGGCTTTTGTATAGCGATCCGGATAGAACTGGTTGGCGGGACAAGAACCTCGGGCCGGGTGGAGATCATATACGAAGGTCAAAGAGGAACCGTGTGCTCGTCCAATAGAATGTATAACGGACAGGCTGTATGCCGACAGCTGGGCTTCAATGGTGGCGAAATGACCACGTATGTATGCCAGTATATAGAGTAGTTTAGCTATAATTAGGTGCAAATCATCTTTTTCCGAAGAAGAACAACCATATGGTAAGAGCTTCTCATGTTAGCTTTTTTTTTTAATTAAAAATATATATTATATATTACTAGTATTAAGTTTTTTTTGTAGGGAGTCAGTTATTATTATTTTTTTCAGTTATTTATGTGTTTTTCGCATGTAAAACTTGTTTTTCTGGTGTAGATGCGTGTGTAAAAAGTAGGTATAAAAGTTAGTATTGATGAGATGCAGCCGTATAACGGCAACGTGAGTAAACTGGCTTAAAGGTACATGTAGGTATATTTATCTTAATTTCGCTGTGCTACTTTCTATTACCAGTGCATTTGGTGGTGGCTCAGGTCCTATCTTCATGGCCTATCCCAGCTGTAGTGCGATTTCCACGAGCATCTTCCAGTGTTCTAACACTGGATGGAGATCAGACTTTGCATCGCGATACTGCCAGAACCACGAACGCGATATGGGCGTCAGGTGTTATGGAAATGGTGAGTTAGTATGCAGAACGAGATGTGATGCCTGCTGGTAAGGTAATCCTTAGAACGTTGTACCTATAGTATGCTTTTTAACAATGGTGAGATGATATGTGTGGGACATGTGTTATTGAACTGGTGAGATAATACTAGTATACCACATCGGCGTGCCAGTCATGATAATGTGATAAATGTATGGTTGCGGAATTAATACTCTCGAAAATTCGTTGTCAGAAAAACAGTTAGGCAAATTCTTAATACTTACGCACTTCTTAAGACTTGCGAAGTATCTTACTTCTTCCGTACTGTGTCCATGACTCGATGATACTCCTCAAGCATACTCAGTTTATTAACTATATTCTCGAAAATAGCCAATGACAAAAATTCTGCTCCAACTTTCAGTGAAACTCGTCCAAGGATCAACTAACAGCACCGTCTCCAACGGGATTGTCCAAATCTTCGAAGATTCGCTCTGGCGCACTGTCTGTGCAGAGGACTTTGACGACAACGATGCTAAGGTTGTGTGTAGGGAGCTAGGTTTCCCGTACAGCGTCAAACTGCCATCCGGGACCTTCAGCTACCACTACTATAACCGTGGTCGTGCAGTCTCTGGACTCAACTGCACCGGAAGTGAGAATGGTGTGAAAAGTTGCCCTTTCGCGATTGGCGGATGTCAGAGGTCGTATTCCAACTACGCCGCCGTGTCTTGCACGATGCGTCCTGCCAGCAATGGTGTGTAGTCACCTTCCTCTACTATGTTAACAGAAAATGTCATTACAAAACTAAAGAAGTATAATCTAACCATCAATTTATACAAATATCACATGAGCACAACAATAGTTGTAGGGCCTACACTTTGCTATTATAACGGGAGCCCAGTTACAACTATTGTAGCGCTACAAGAGCGTCGTGCAACCGGCCCCAGGACAGTATGCAACCCAAGCTGCCGTACTGCAGGCGCTAGAAGGTTGGCATTCGCATCACCATCTCATCCTACCGGATACCCATTATCTGCTGGGTGGACAGCAGAGGCTTCGAGCTAAGTCACTTGTGTCTCAGTGATAGGGCATGAACGAATCCTAGATACCAATCCGACTACTGTCCGCGACCGAACTTGCTTATACAGCAACCTGAGCGGTCTACCATGTAGTGCAGAGTAGTAGTAGTAGTAGTAGTAGTAGTAGTTGTTGCAGAGTAGTAGTAGTAGTAGTAGTAGTAGTTGTTGTTGTTGTTAGTAGTAGTAGTAGTAGTAGTAGTAGTAGTAGTAGTAGTAGTAGTAGTTTTGGTAATAGTAATAGTAATGGTAATACATGTAGTAGGAATTGTAGTATTAGTAGGAGCAGCAGCAGTAGTAGTAGTAGTAGTAATGGTAGTAGTAGTAGTAGTAGTAGTAGTAGTAGTAGTAGTAGTAGTAGTAGTAGTAGTAGTTGTAGTAAATATTGCAGTCATACGCGAGGTTTGTAGTAGTAGTAGTTTTAGTAGTAATGGTAATAGTAGTAATTGTAGTGGTGGTAGTAGTAGTAGTAGTAGCAGCAGCAGCAGCAGTATAGTAGGTGTCTGTGTGTGTTCTCTCTTAACAGATTACGTTGTCAGCATCCGCAGTACCTTCCCCTCGATCGTGACAGTCCTGAAATACGGATTAACTTCGACTGTGTGTAACACTGGCTGGGGCGACACGCAGGCCGGTGTGCTATGCAGAGCCAAAGGGTACAACTCCGGAATCGCGTTCGGATCGTCGGGATTTACTCGCTACCCTCGACTGTTCACCTTCAACTGCACGGGCAATGAGACGAGTCTCAAGAGCTGCGTCTCCACTCTCGTCGCGTCCACCACATGTATGTCCTCGCCCTATACGGCGGCATACGTCTACTGTTTCAACAACGACCCAGGTATGATGGATGGACGTGTGTGTGTGTGTGTGCGTGTGTGCGTGTGTGCGTGCGTGTGTGTGTATGTGTGTTGTGTGTATCTGGTGTGTGTATCTGGTGTGGGGGGGGGGGGAGGGTTGCTATAAGTATTGTGACTCGATATTATTTTATGCCCGAAAACAACATTATGATAGTGTAGTATATTCTCACCATATGAATTTTATATTTTTACAAAAATTATCAAATATTCGTTTGGGATTTGAATACAAATATTATGTAAATAATATTATATACTATGTCGAATCTGTATGAGTATATCATAACTAATTTTATTTCGTGTTTAAGGCCTCGGTATTCGCCTGATAAAGGACGGTCAACTAAGCAGAAAAGAAGGTCGGGTTGAGATAAAAATCGGAGGGACGTGGGGCACCATCTGTGCTTTCCGCATCAGCAGCCTCACCGCTAAAGTCATTTGCAAACAACTGGGTTTTCCTGACGGGGTGGCTCGGCCGAGGAACTCATACGGTTCCGGGACGGGTACTTCCTGGTTCTACAACCCCAACTGTAGAGGACAGGAACAGGCGTTGTGGAACTGTCGTGCCAGTGGATTCAACGTCACGTACAGCATATGCAGGAGCCATAACTACGACGCCGGTGTCGCTTGTACTGGAACGGGTCAGTGGCGCGAAATACGTCTAATTCTATTACTATAAGTAAATAAATAAATATATAATTACTAGTAGTCCATTAATTGTATCAAGGGCATGACTCCATGCCAATGCATGCTCGAAGCGCTACCAGCTGAGGGAATAGTCTAGTTAAGATAAGCTGCCAGAAATAAATGTGTCTTGAGATTGGTTTTGAAAGTGTCCAGTATATAAGACTGGTTCGAACAGACGAGAGTTCCACTGGGAGAAGGCAGAGAAGGCAACGGAAAGATGGCCAACGGACAACGCAATTCAGTCTTTTCTATTTTTCCTTTTCACCCCGTCAAGGGACCGTCAATATGTATATAGCACACGAGAGGGAACATTTGGTCCAATGCCAATATTTTCCGTGCCACATTATCGCGACTCAAGACATACCTATTCCGACGTCAGTACAGCTGCTAATTTGGCTTCAAACCCAGATTTATCCACAGCATGCTATGGGCAATTGTTGGTTTGAGCATGTTCTTAACGTATGGAGTTTTGCGGAATATGAATTCATGTAGACATCATCGTGTTTCAGTTCGCCTGCAGCCGAACATCCGCTACGGTTCCGTGCAGGTTTGGGACGGGGTGGAAACTACCGGGAGCCTGAACTACAAACTGGTCTGCGCGGACAACTTCAACGACATCGACGCCAAGGTCGTGTGCACGGACATGGGCTATGAGTACGGGGTCAGCGTGGGTGCACGGGCCTTCGGCTACCAGAGGTGGAGCATCGGCCACACCAACGTCCGGTGTACTGGCCGGGAGACGAGATTCAGTGACTGCCCTATGAGTATCAGTATGACGTACTGTCCGAGCAACAAGTATGCCTCAGCGGCCTGCTCCAACACTAACCCCAACACAGGTGCGTGTATATTGATAGTCTTCCATGAGAAAGTACATATTAATAATAATAATAATAATAATAATACAAATAATAATAATGTATGCAATTATATTCCGCAGAAATCACACGCGGTACGCGCCATACGAATGACTCTCGATTAGTTGGTGACAACTTTATATTATTAAATAGCTGAGATTTTATGTTTTTTCTTGAAAATGACAAGTGTTCCAAATGACGATATCGTCTGGTAGCGTTGATTCCATCTATTTAATATACTAGTATACGATGTGATATTTCTGTTGTATGTTTGAACTTGTATCCGATATATATGCGAAATGTGTTTTATCCTTGCACAAATATACATGACACGACACATTGCTATTCGTAAATATGTTAATTATTTCTGAGGGTCATTATATGCCATTGAATTGAACATAGTCAACAATAATTTGAGTTTATATTTCACCGATTTCAGGTTACTCTCTGACCATAGAACACACCGACCACGGTCGCGTGAAAATCCGACACATGGACATCGACGGTTACATCTGCACCAACGGCTTCGACGACAACGAGGCCAACGTCATCTGCAGGGAGAAGGGTTATGGTGCTGGGTTCGCCTACCGTTACGACGACTACTCCCACTTCTACAGCACGCGCTCCCTGGACTGGCTGTCGAACATTCAGTGCGACGGCACAGAAACATACCTGTCTAACTGCAACGGCATGAGATACGGCGACACCGTCAACTGCTCCAGCATCGGCGACGCGGCTGTGCTTTGCTATGCAACCAGCGGTAGGTTGGATCCTATATGTACAATGGCAATGCTGGCGCTTTCCTCTAGCGAAAATATTCGTTGAATATAATTTGTAATTAAGGTTGTTGTTTGAAAGATGTATATGAAATGTCAAATATAAGATTGTCCGAGATAAAAAAACAAAAAACAAAAACAAACAACAGATATGTACAATAAAAAAGAATTAAAATAATAAATTAGAGTTATCTAATTAGATCTATAGTCTATAATAATTATAATAATAATTTCCAAATAATAATAATAATTAATAATAATGATGATAGTTATAATAATAAAATATTAAAATAAAATAAATAGAATATAAGGAATAATTTTAAAACAGAACTTTAATAGAAAATCTCATTTTAAAAAAAGAAACATTTAAAAATTATTTACATTTTTATTTGTAAGTGAAAATAATATTTACAATGCAAGTGTACGTGATGAGACACTATTTCTGCAATGATTAGAGTTCCATTATAAGATCCAGTCGCCACGTTACTCTACAGGACTACAGCTACGGCTCGGCAACAAAACTGGGTCTGGAGGACGCGTAGAGATCGGAATCGATGGCGTCTGG
>JAULBO010042452.1:0-11718 GCA_032355325.1 Clypeosectus delectus | reverse complement strand
ACATTGAGTCAATGGAACAATCTCAGTTGAGTAAACTCTCAAACTGAAGTTTGTTTCGAGAAATTGGGGCCTGGGGCCGTATTATCGAAACTTCTTAAGCCCTAAGAAGTTCGTAAGCACTAAGAATTTGCCTAACTGGTTTTCTGTTTATGCCAATTTTATAGATATTTTATTAAGAAGTTTCGAGACCAGGAGTCCAGATGTCACGATAGCGGATATCTCGAGGAGCCGTGACCGCAGAACAGAGAGTAACCACATCATGTCAACAACTCATCCTCAGGGACCGAGTTGTGAAACGGTGCCATTTGATATCATCATGACTCAGAAAAAAGGGGAGTTGTAAGGTTGTGAAGTGAATGAATGCACGTGCGTTTGAATCTATTACGTGCGGGCGAAAACCATATGACGTATGACCTCTGTGACAGGCGCGCGTGTTGTGGTATTCTTGCGACGTGATTAAGCAATGCATTCCTTCTCCTCTCAGCGGGGCAAAAAACACGCGAGACAAGTTCCATATTGTGCACGACACGTCTCGAACGCACATATGCCCCTCTTGTCATTCATCCACCCAAGGCATCTGAAAACTGACGTTCCCTTTGACATTAATTATACAATACAAATCTGTTATACATGGTGTAGGTATCGTGGGGACGCCTCGACGCACAACGTCACGGAATGTGACGCACGCCAGGCGTGCCGCAGGGCCGAAACGCTTCACTTTCCATGGCATAAATCTTAATCTGGTCAGATCTCGCGAGGATATCGTGACGTCATTGGTGTGCACAACTTCATCATATTTCGCCCTGAGTGGACACCGCTATATTTTATATTCAAGAGGATCGCGTCACAGGCTAGATGCGTGTAAGCAATTAAATTATCGAGAATGAAAAGCTCGGAACGTTCTCCCTCGTGTGCGCTTCTATTTCAGACTGGTGCTCGATAATGCCCCCGGGTGTTGGGAGGTGTCACTCGTCAAGCATACTGCCCGGCTAATTCAGTTCCTGCCCACCATCGAGCAAGGTTGAAGGTGGGTTCTCTGTCACGACACGACGGTAGTGATACGGCTTTCGTCAACGTCAACGAACGTGATTTACGTACCAGAAACAGATGCCGTTTGAAAAAGAAAAGAACAGCGAGATGACAAATACGCGGCGTGAGTGGTCAGTAATTTCACGTGGCACCCGAACGCAAGAGAACCGGCATGCGAATGTTTACTAGATTTACGACCCCAGCGATTTGAATGACTAGTTCTAGTATACGGTAGCTCTAATTACGACGACTATTCGACCTTGCTGAGAAAACTGAAAATTCAAAATACTCCGATGGTTAACTTTGAAACCCCTCTGTCATTAAATACGCTTGGGTCTGTATGTTTCACGTCCTAAACATCTACTAGTATATCCTATGCAGACTGAGATACGATGATGTATTTACAAGTATGATATAAGTACACGAATATACTCCAACATAACCAAGCATGCCAGCAGGTACAGAAACCAAGTTCTATAGTAATTAAACTGATTGGACAAAAAGTCCTTAATGGTTTCACAAATTCACAGTTCATTCCTTAAAGGATTCTAAAGTAACCAACGCAGAGTGGTCGCTTACAGGAAATACCCATTACTCAAAGAACAAACAATTTCCCTTCAGACATAACCATAATACTTAGTGATAAATAGGTATCGACTATCACTCCGACTAATTTGTGGTAAGGAAAGCTAAAACCTTCAATTACATAATGTCTTGGTTTTCATTACGACGGCTTACGTGTCTCGTCACGAACAGAACACATCCTGCGTGTGCTTAGACACTTGGAACTGAAATATATATATATATATATATATATATAATATTATCCACAGATCTTGGACACCCACATGAAAATAGCAATTATACTTTCCAACGTTAGTGTCTTCTTTGGATTATCATAATTACATTGATTATAAGAAAGCGATATGAAGACAGGTAATAGTGTCACGTACCGCGGCTAAATATCTCCATATTTATATTTTACGTGAACAAATATGAATTATATTTCTGAAAATATAAAGATGACATTTCCGGTAATCATCCTCATCACCTACAATTGTCTCCTGTTAATGACCCTCATAAAGAATGGTGTATGAAGTTGAATCCGAAACGTCAGGTTAATGGTCTCTGATCGTGACGGTAGACATCGAATAGAAATCTTCAATGTGTTCGACATCAAAGGCAATTGAGACGCCATATGTCATAAGAAATCCAACTCGTCAATCTATGGGAAACGAGGATGTTCATTAAATTCAGGTAATGCACGCGATGCCAATATGACGATACGAGAGACCAGAGAGAGAGAGAGAGAAGAGAAGAGTAAGAGAGGTATGGAGAGTGTAAGAGAAAGAGAATGTAAGAGAGAGAGATAGAGAGAGAGAGGGATGGATGGAGAGAGGGTGGGCGTGTGACTGTCAGATAGATATGTATTCCTTGTCCGAGCGGGTATAATATACTAAATAAATAAATATGCAGAAGGAGCCGATAACCAGACAACATGTTTTTACTGGCCTAATATGGTGTAGGCTATAATTATTGTCGATAATTTCCGGACACAGTCTTATTAACATATCCGATGCTAGTAGTATATAAAACGATATACGGTATTTGTTTTCAAACAATGTATTTTATTAATGGAAAGCAACTTGAAATACACATTTTGTGAGGATCTCTTTTTTTTAAACACGAAAAGATTATTGCTCTTGCAATATCTATCTACAATCAGGAGAAAGACTTCAAGAAATAGCAATTTGTGTTTTTCCATCTCTGCTCAACGATAATCTGAATGACAGGAAAGCGTGAATATTGATCATGTAAAAGAGATTTGAAGAGCACATTAATTAAAATGGAATTCAGCCCATGTCTAGTGATCACTGAGAACAACCCGTATACAGATAGATAGGAATCTACAACATGGCGAGGAACATCGTAGATGCAACGATCACCGATAGGGAGGCTAATTTAAAATAGATCAATTTCTACAAGCACCCTTTGAAGTAGTTGAGTATTAAAGGACGATTTTCTGTTTCTGCTTCGCTTCAGACTGTACCAAATTCATGCTTAGGACTCTGTTACAGTTAGAGGCGATAATATATATTTGGCGAGGTACCAACTATACTCTTATATGGGGAATCTCCTTATTGGAAATATTACTCAAAGAAAAAAAGCTAAAATAATTCATGGTGTAAAAGAACGTATTTGAAAGGGTCTTCAAGTGAGTGAGTGAGTCCTAAATTAATCTACTTAGATACCGGAACAGACAACGGATGCCGCCAGCTCTAGACGAGATTGCCCTGGTTAAACCTCACCCATGGTTGGGCCTGGCGTGTCGGGCGTACTTCCGGTAAAGGAACAACACTTCCGCCCGCGCATGCGCCTGGCTGAAGTATTAACAAATCTTGTCAGTGGTACATCCGAGTCGATCGCCTTTCTCATATTGCTATTGCCGTGTTGGATGATGCTTTTTCATTCGGCTTCTTTTAATCTCTCACTTCTATGCTCATTATATTAACACAGTTCCACGCAGGCCATGCTTGAAATGGACCCGAGTTACAGTGCAATAAAATACCGGCCCGTGACGTCTTTTAATCCAGTTCTTTCCCACTATCCACGATTCATTACAATGCGAGTTGCAAAACTCTGAGTACGTCCCAGACAAGTAATCGACATGAAATTATAGAAGCCGTTTTGGTCAATTTAACTGAGAAACGGATCAAACTGCCTGATTCCCGTAGTAATCTGTACTGGAAGGAGTTTCGTCTTTGTTCACTTCTGTAGAAATACTCATCGGAGAACCGGAAGTAGCTGAGAACATTTGAGGTAATTTGGGGAATTTACTCATAGGCAGAACGTATAATGAATTAATGATCAATAGAAAGAAACGAGGACTTAGTGATTACTGACATATAGTCTGAACCGGCAATTTTTAGTGCGGCGCGTATAATCAGATATACACTAGTATATAGCGTACGTGTCAGAAGATGAGCAACATGGAGTGTTTCAAAAACACGTTTTATATAGGTAAATTAGAATATAAATCCTAAATTAATCTACTTAAATAACGGAAAAGAGGATGAAAGTAAATTATTTGAAATACATTCTACTGATGGGATTAAATATTTATATGAAAGGAGCATCTGGAAATATTTAACCTAAATCTAGATTTGCTTTTGTTCTTGGGATAACTTTGGATTAATATGAGTATTTGGTTGAGAACAGGATCTGTGACAGGCTAGTAGGTAAATATATATACTAGTACCCATCAGATAAACGTTGGACATGTCAGGAATCTATAATTTCCTAGGATATTGGTACTAATCACAGTGATATTCTGACTTGTGTTTTGCTTTCGTGGTGTTCTATATAGACATACAGTATTCTTTTCGAGGTACGTTGTCTGGCCTACCATATGCTAATTTACTCATGCATATATACAGTACATGTAGTACCCGAGTTGTTTTGCATCGCAATCCGTAGTTAATACACCATGCATTATACTTGTATGTAGCTGCACAACAATTTGCTATCTCGAGGAATACAGTAACTTCAAGGTTTTAAACACCCTCATATCACATTATGTGAATGGCAATGGTATTTGGAAGCCATTGATAGCGTCATAAACTCGAAACCCTATCATATGCTTGACGTAACTATTTCTTTTTCATATGCCTGCACAGTGGGATCTACGCAAACACCCAGGTTTGAATTATATGCTGACAATTGAGTATCGTGTGCAATGCTTGAATATTAAATAGAAAGGTGTAATATATACCTATATATCTTCTATCAGCCAACAAACTCAAAGGAGAACATACGACCGGGATTAGTATGTCGACATAGTCATAGAGTTACCTCTGATGAAACTCGAGTACCCCCCATGCATGAACCCAATGCAACTGCTGATACCGACTATAAACATATTCCTATTACCCAGCCTGTAGTATTTAGGATAATTTAGATTCACCGCCTAAAGGCTGTCATTTATAAACATAGGAATGATTCAAGTTAACACTGAAAAATCATTGCATTAAACCAATACACGTGCGCGTGATGAGATGTGTCTTCAATCGAGAATTAATTCTGAATTCAACATTATGTATTCAACACGACTTGCATTGCACGTTGATTTATGGACAATACATTTCGTCTTGCAGCAATATAAATATATTCCATGCTTTGTTAAACTTAAGTAGAAACAGTTAAAAACGACGGCCCAGACAACATCCACTGTCTGCTGATCTCCCGAGTCTGTACAGTAAGGTCTTTGTCAAATTCAAACCTACAAAATATGCATTTAATCGACTTTTAAAAGAATCACGCTTTCCATATTGGCCATGGGTTCGATAATACCATTGAAGTTAAATATCTCATTCAAAATAAATCAATTCCTTTGTATAAAATTGAAAAGACATTAATTTTGTAGTTTTCCAAATGCAGCTCAAATGCATATTCTACTTTGTAATTTTGTGTGGAGAGGTGTGGTTTTCAGACAACGGCGCAGAGTGTGCCTATAGCAGTCTGTGTTGAGAGCACGTGTATGGGTACAATACCTACTGTATCGACATGATGGGGTTGCAAATATTCTGTCAATGCAATCTAATATGTCAATGTGTTCATTCAATTTTAATAACAATGTTTTCAACAATATAAACTAATCACTCTTAGCTCCTCTCTTGGCGTTTCATTTCCGCTTCCTTTCTAATCTATGTGGACCGGAAACAGGTCAAGTGTCATGCGCAATGAGCTAAGTCGCTTTAGAGAGATCAAATTTGAACAGGAGCTCTTTAAAGTTTTCATAACGACAAAGCATAAATTGTTGATAATTTCATTTCTATTATTATACAACAGTTGCCTCTTTAACGCTCTGAAATGATTTTGTAAAATTTTATAGAAATGTATCGAAAAAAATCAGAGAAATTTTGCGGCTGCCTAGTCTTTTCTAAAGTGCGAGTGTTTCTTTGTGAGATGACAATGCTCGCCGTGTGGATCGATAGCTGTTGAATGAATAAATTTGCATGAGCTGCCGTTCGACTTTCTGCGGTTTTTGCCGCAATCTTGGGAGGAAACGGTTCATATTGGCTGTGGATTCAACGCGAAGGCATCATTGCCTGAAAGCACGCCAATGTGGTTTGTGATACCAGCCAGCCTCTTCTCACGCGGCGACCGCAACTCTCGCGTGACTTCATCTGTTCACCACAGATGCACGTGCGCGGTCGACTTCTTTTTGAATCGAAAACTTTAACTGAAGATTCCATTATGGAAAATAACGCCCTACGTTCAAACAGACTGCATAACATTTAACAATCTTTATACAAAATTAGCAATTTTTATACAAACTTGGTAATATGTAATATACACAACATAGTCATAAATTAAAAGACTAGTTGGCAAATCAATTTACCGGTACTCAGAATTAGTATTTTTTTTTTTAAATTTATATAAAACATACAACAGCATTTTCCATTTCCAATACATGTATAATTATGTTTTCCTCTGAAAGTGTTATTCAGTACACAATAATTAGTTATTATAATATTATGACTGATTAGATCTAGATACATTTTGAAAACAATTGCATTTCTCGTTACTAATAAAATGGTGAGGCATCAATCGTTACAATATTTCACAAATCCAATAACAGATTATGCGGATACAATTATAATGTATAGACCTACGTTTTTTAGTAGACTATCAATAGTCTAAGAGGATGAAAGTAAATTATTTAAAATAAATTCTACTGATGGGTATAATATTTATATGAAAGGAGCCTCTGAAAATCTTTAACCCCATTCCCCAGAAACTCTAGACTTGCTTTTGTTCATGGGAGAGATTTGGAATATGAGTATTTGGTTGAGAACAGGATATGTACTCAGACGAATTGGGAAATGTATGTACATGCATGTGTAGAATACGACTATTGTATGTACATGCATGTGTAGAATACGACTATTGTATTGAATTTGTAAACAAATATATCACAAATAAAATTTATTAATTGGAACAGAAATATTATTATTCGAAATGTACATCGAGGTTTAGGTGTATTAAATAATGTAAATGTACTGTGTAGGCGTATTGTCATACTGGTATTGCGTGTTGTTGGAAGCATGGAAAGAATGGACTATTCGAACTGAACTAGTCGCAGTGGCTCTTGGAAGAAACGCTCTTGAAGTCGAGAGGAAACACAAAACACGGAATACGAACTACGGAAAGCGCAATAAAACGGTCAATTAGATATTTATTAGGATTATGTTATACGTTATATACTTTACATAGGTAACTCGTTCTTGTTTAATAAATATTCAATGTGTACCTTCACTACTTGACCGACCATTCAGTTGATAAGGTACGCGGATAGATTACAATAACACCAACATTACTACATATATGTTACAAATTGATTTAATTAATACAAAATTATACAAATAATATACGCAATAAATTATGCTTTAAGTCAAATTGAATTCTATTCTAGTGGAAACAAATAAATGTACTGTATAGATTACAGTTACAGCTTACTCGGATCAAATCAGGCTGAACCGGTTGAACATTTCAAACAAGTGACGAGTTAAACTAGAAACCACCACAACAAAATACCACAATTATGCATACGAGATATTACTTGAACCCTGGAAGGGAAGGTAACACTGAAATATAGAGGTAAGATGGCAACATGGTACTGATGTAAGGACCTAACTATACGGTAACTGTTGCAACGTAATACTGATGCATGGAACTAAACATACGGCAACATAATACTGATGCATGGAAATAAACATACGGCAACATAATACTGATGCATGGAACTAAACATACGGCAACATCATACTGATGCATGGAAATAAACATACGGCAACATAATACTGATGCATGGACATATATACTAGTATACGGCAACATAATACCGATGCAAGGAACTAAACATACGGCAACATAATACTGATGCAAGGAACTAAACATACGGCAACATAATACTGATGCAAGGAACTAAACATACATGTACGACAACATAATACTGATGCAAGGAACTAAACATACGACAACATAATACTTATGCAAGGAACTAAACATACGGCAACACAATACTGATGCATGGACATACATAAATACTAGTATACGGCAACATAATACGGATGCAAGGAACTAAACATACGGCAACATCATACTGATTAATAGGGACATACTATATTAATGCATATAAGACAACATTAAACTGAAGTACGCATTCACATAGGAGCCACGTAAGACACAAAGGCACCGTTACCGACATATGTAACATGCGTGACTAAATTTAATTAAATGTTAGGAGTGGTTTAGCTGACATCCCCTCCTGTCGCAGAGTACACGAATATGGCACATGCATGCAGCACATAACATTAAAACAAAGCACTCCGACCTCTATTAATATGTCTATAATTCTCCCGAGCAGGCAGGATAGCAACCACGCAGCTGACAACGAGTAAAGAAAATAACACCACATCGGCACCAGAAAAATGAATCACCTTCTATGACTAGCATTATATATGTGTGCATCTGTCAGGAATGACAAACTAAACTTAACTCATTCATACTCTGGCAGAGTATCGGTGATGACCCTTGATGCCAAATAAACGTAAGGTCATGCAAACACCGGTGCCGGTTGAAGTCGGGATACTTTTTATTTTATGTTATAACGTTACCAAGTACATGACCTTACACCCCCACTCAACCACCACCCCTACACTCAAAGATAAGCAATTCTAACACATAAACGACCTGGTCATGATAATAGCTACATAATACTAAGCATGATACAATCGAAATGCGATTTGTATCAAAAAGCGCACGTTAGTGAAAGGACGGGGAAAGAATGTGGAAATATTAACATCAAAGGGCACATTATTACTACAAGTGCTTATATAATCAACTGCAAAAGTCAACTGTGAGCTCCAACTTTTAGCCTGAAAGGTCATGGGATAATTTATTCTTATTATAGAGATGATGAGATAAATATACATAAAGACTTAAAGATAAATAGGAAAATTGGGCCTACGGTGAGGGCACTTGTTCCATTCCATACTCAAGTGCGGTGACATACGTTCAATAAGAATACCATGCGATCCTTTGACATGATGCTATCAGAATGGGCGCATGCAAGCCAAGTGTCAAGCTAAAATTAAACGTAATTGCGAAGGCGTCCTCCAGCTCGAGAAATATGTCTAATTTTATGATGGTTATTGCAATGTACAAGTAATTGTGGAAATATACACGGGTCCAACAAAGCTGACGTTGTGACATGCCTATTCGCAACTGTCAAACCCAGTTGACAGGAGCCGACATGATATGTCAATTAGTCAATACTTAGATCACGATCTCGCGATACTAACTAGTATCACTGGCACGCCATATAATACTGAGAATAGTGAGCTAGAACGTATCACCATTCCTATGACGTAACGCTGGCGAAGTATACCAGTGTTGGTGCTCGTTCCGTTTGGCAATAACATGGGAAACAGTAACACTACACACACACACACACACACACACACACACACACACACACACACACACATATACACACACACACACACACACACACACACACACACACACACTATAACTTGCAACATATAATTAATTGAATACTACATACTAATTTAGTAATATGGAAAAATATTATTTCCAGACATTTCAATTCAAAGAAGTGCGAGTAAAATGGTCTTGTCTTCTTGAGATAAGACGCTGTATCAAAAAACAAAACATATATAAATCATATAAAAGAACATATGTGACTAACCGAATGACAATATACACTAATTTAAGAATATATCGTATGGTAAATACAACCGTAATAATTAAATACTAAACTCTCGTGTAAAGGTAACCACTGTTGAAACGATGCAGTCAATTTCAACGCCTTTCTCACAATTTTAAATATTGGTATTCAATAATAATATGAATAATGTAATAAGAACTATTCTGCGTCAGTATCTTTTAAAATTATATTACATCTCCCCTTGCATACGGTACGCTTTAAGGGCATGTAAGGGCGCTACCAATTTAACTATTTGTCACTTTGCTCGATTATTCACTAATCTGGTACCCATGAACGCTGAGGTTTCGGTACCTCCCAGCCAGACAGTTAATTAATACGGCCTGGACAAATGAATTGGACATATATCTCTAAGTGGAGGTTTAGCTTGAAGGGGACGGTGGAGGTTAAGGGTGGAAGCGAGGTGGGCCGGGGTTGGGGGGTGGGGTTTACCGATGGGGGATACGACCAATGCGGTCAAGGTAATGGCGGTTTGGGTCAACACTGACCGCTCTGGCCACTGACACGAACGATAAAGAGCGAGCAAAATGACGTCCACTGTCAAAGCTGATTGAATTATGGTCAGATAAGAGATTGGCTTCGAACATCGAAATTGATTTACACAAATATGGCCCCCCTGATGATGGGTGAAGTAAACAAGTAGGATCTCCCGACCTGAGGATGATGTGGTAGAAACATGTTGACTTCGCTGAAGGTAAAGTTCATCAACGTTTGGCAGGGTTGTTAATCTTGAACATAATTTATACATTCATATCCCAAAACTACCGGGGGCCGGAGGCTGACACGTACCGGTGGCGGGGATACAAAGGTGAATTATTAATATTTTTATGAATTAAATTTAGATTCATTTGAATTTATTTCAAATACTAGTATAAAACATTTTCATGTTAAGTTTACTTTATGTACAAGTGAGAAAGATAGCTGTATCATTTCCAGAAAGGCTGATATTAATATGAAGTAACAGCCAGTAGATTGTAATTCCTGCCCATTCAGTGTTTGATTCACTTTGCTACTTAGAGATTTGTAAGACGTAAAAGTCAGACGTTATCCCAGTCCCAGCATATTCTGCGGTCACGAACAAGTGGCGTGGCTATTCATGCCTTAGTTCATCTCGGGCCAGTTTAGCATTTCAATCTCAATTCCCCCGGCATTGTGTCGGGGCCTGCGTCCCTACTGGTCAGTTCAGGTCAGTGGTCAAACTCTGAGCGCGAGGTGGCCGAACTCGGACCATGGTCAGAACCCAATAACGGTATTCCCGGGCACAATCAATCTCCCGCCTGACCACTCGGAAATAATTCCATTACATGGGCAGAGCTAGAGAGTCTGAACAGGAGGCTTTCCTTTTGAACAGAAATAAGGAATGTAATTTTCATATCACGTCCGGTGCTACAATGCAATCATTACTAGACATTAGTGTGAGGAATTGGTAACAAATAGACATCGGGTTCATAGGATAGGTACATGGAATTTGTATGCATACGGTTTTAGTTGGAATTGAATTATTTTGTGGACATATAATTTTGGTTTGAGAATTTTAAACATATAGTATTTTGATTTTAATTATGTCCTAAATAATAATAAAAAAAAGCATTTTGCATGAACTTAAAATTATATCAAAAACTGTCGATGGAAATTCGGTGTCAGGATTCATATTTTCTTTTTGTTTGTTAATTTCAAAGGTATTACAATGGTAGTGTATACATTGTAATCAAAATTCGAGAGTTGGAAAAATATCCAACATTATGCTATATATTAGATGAATATAATATGAAACTATACTCAATGTCAAAAGAAACTATGCATCGAGTTTGATGACTGGTAGAAAATGAACTATGATTCCAAATGAGTTAATATCAGCTTTACAATGAAGTTTGCAT
>JAULBO010042118.1:0-11725 GCA_032355325.1 Clypeosectus delectus | reverse complement strand
ATCCATGTTAACTGCGGCATGATATTCCAGTGAACTAGCACTATATAAAGACTGGTGAAATACCCAGACTGGCACAATCAGTCATATACACACACAATAACACACATGCATACACTGCTTGCAAGCCTTAATGAGCCCGTTCTTGAAAGCGGCTTTAAACCCCAATTAACACAACAATCGCATTGCCACAATGGTAGCAATTACCCAAGATATCATGTACGACGACTCGAGGTTACCCAAATTCGTTCTATAGTCTAATATTCTAAGGGGGATAACTGTAATAATTGAACACTGTCAGAATAACATTTCACAATGTTCCAACAACAAGATAATTAGAGTTAAGTAGCATTTATTCATATGAAAATATTGAAAACTTGTGTGATATGCGAAAAATGTTGCAATTAATTGGGATTTAAAACCGCTTTCAAGAAAGTGCTCATATCGCGGCTTGTAACAGTATGTAGTGTATGTATGTGTGTATGTGCATGACTGCTTGTACTAGTCTGGATATTTCACCAGTCTTTATAGTGCTAGTTCAATTGAATACAAAAACATTATCGTTACGCAGTTTAAACATGGATACTCCATTCAGACACATTATACCGACTCCTAGCCGACCACTGTCACCAGTCATTGCTTTATCCATTTAATGTTGAGTGCCAAGCAGGGGAACAACTAGTATCATATTTTAACATATTTTGGTATGACGCAGCCAAGGATTTGAACTCATGACCTTCCGCTCTCTGGGCCGACACTCAATATGTTTAGGTAGACATCAAATGTATATACTTTCAGGTAGAAATACGTTTGACCGTGAAATATGTAAAAGTTGTGATAGTAGGGATTCAAGGAATAACGCCAATAGGTAGCAATATGAGTATCATTCGAACACATAACAACTTATAAAATCTTTATTCCCACACCTGCAGTATCCATGTAAATTTACATGTAGGAATATTGTCTTCACACAAATGTCTCGGTCACTGAACTATTCTCATAAATACATCTGTAGTCGTGGGTTTAACTATCGTTGGCAAATTCTGATGGATCTTTCCTTCCCAGTCTCGCATGCTCTTTTTTGCCCCAGTCGAATACCAGGTACCCGAGGGCGAGAGCTGAAACAGAAAAGCGATACTAAAAATAACTCCCAACTATATTTTGCCAACAATGCAATTTAAAAGAAACCGGTTCATATATATGTTAGGTCGATTTTGCCACTAATTCACACCCTAGGAAAGGTATGAATGATTGAATATTTACGAACGCTGCAACTTGCAAGCATCGTACTTACGTGGTACTACTATCAAAACTTGGCTAGCGAATCTCCGCCACAGATTTGGCAAGCCCTTCGAGATGGCTCCAGCAAATGCTCTCTGCTCGAATGGAGACAGACTGTAGTAGATGATACCCCGCACTGTTGCCAGATTGCCAAATGGACGACCCATCTAGAAGTAGAATACAGAGAGAGAAAAAAATCTGGAATTGTTATCAACATGAGTCAAACTCATAGTTATATATTTATTCATTCAAGGTTATTGTCAAGTAATAGACAAGAAATACATTATGATTTATTGAGATGATTGACCTTGTCAAATATAAGTCAATGACACATCATTAAACAGAAAACAGATTTACAAGCTTAGGTAATTACAGTAATAAAGACATGCTATTTAATGTCTTACATCATTCATGACAATATACAAGTAATAAACACTGTTAAACACAATAATATGTCATGAATCCCAGAAATATGTTCCAAGTATAACACGAAAATAGGCGACAATCAAATTTTCCACAACCGTGGACACAATACTAAGTCACCCTTCTATATTTTGTCTTTAGGTTATTCATGGCTACACTGAATACTATTTCCTTTATGGAAATATGGCTTAAATAATGTTTGCAAACAAAGCAGGTACCGTTAGATCTAGTTGGATTCCCAACCGAGTAGAGAACAGTTCGTGGTGGGCTCACGCTAAAAATAAATACAAGGTAAAGATATCATCATATGTTGCGTATCTTTGTAATTTTATTACTTGTATGATTAGTCTGTTATTTCTGTTAGTATAAAACAATAATATATTTGTTATAATATATAATATATGGATTCTGATATTTAATTTCATACTTAACGGGTTATTTATCAGAACAATCATTTTCGTAAATTGATCTTGACCCTGTAGTTGTGAGATCAAGGTCACCTGTCAAACTGATTTTTCTGTCAACTTTCAACACAGATCTTTTGACTAATTGTTTACATGAAGTCATTGGGATATATTTAAAATGAGGAACAGGAGTAACTCTGGAATTCGTTTAGATTACTATCAGAGACTTGTCAACAAAAGTATATTGAAGTATCAGGTACAATTGCAAATAACTAGTTTTTTAGTAGCGTTAAAAATGTACAGTAACAACTAAACATTGGCTTTATAATATTGTATGTACATTGTACAACAAGTGTTTCATTTGTTGAAGTTCTCGTACGATTCCGATTGGAGTTACATGTTTGTAGTTTACTAATTATCTCCGATGTAAACTAGTATTCTATTAACTATTACTTATACTTAACATTATATTTTCTTTATAATTTTAAATGTTATGATCCCGATTAGAACTTATAGAAGTTCTACACATAATATTGTGTTAATATCCCACTTTTTGCTTTCTCTAGTCGAAAATTAGTACTAGTATTTGTTACGGTTACCAAACTAAAACTGAAGGTAACCATCACACAGTGGGCTGAAAACATTATTTATTAATAATAATATAAACTAAATTGCCAACCCACTCTTTCCTCTTATGCCTGATTACCATCTGATGGACACAATCTTCATATTACATTAGTACTATGTTGGCACTGTTTATTCCACTGAATTCACACATTTAGTATTAAATTAATAAGGAATTTACTGTTATGAACTTATGACTCGCATAATGGTGTAACGCTACGATTCAAATGGAATACGACTCGGAACATTAAATTTCCAAAATTATTCGCGTACATACATACATTTAGTATGAAATTCCTGTTAACTTGTTGTGAGCTCGCCATGTCTTTTTGCCTTCAGAACCCTGGTACAGGCCTGCTGTCTGCCAGTGACAGCACCACCCACGCATGGGTGCGTGACAATGTCTACTCCATCATGGCGGTCTGGGGTCTGGCGCTGGCCTATAGGAAGGCTGCCGATCTGGATGAAGACCGATCTAAAGCCTACGAGTTGGAGCAGGTGAGACATCGATCTGTTACTGTATGTAAATACCATCCAACTCGGTAGATCCGAGGTCTGAGTGTAAGGTCCAACTGGTTGTACCAAAATCCAGAACTACAACATTTGGACAAAGATCATTTGGATACATATATCACTTTAAAACCTCTGAAATAGCTTATCCAGTAGACCTGAGAAAGTCTGACTAAAAACACTATTTTTTCAAATTAAGTTACAACTGAACTACTCCTAAAGTTCTGTTACAGTTATGAAGCCGTCAATGTTGTTATATAAAGCTGTCCATGTTGTTATGAAGCGCTAACTGAAATGTTCCGCGTCAGTCTGTGGTGAAGAACATGCGAGGCCTGCTGCGCTGCATGATGATGCAGGTGGACAAGCTGGAGCAGTTCAAGAAGACGCAGAACCCCAAGGACGCGCTCCATGCCAAGTACTGCAGCATCACGGGCAAGACAGTCGTCGGCGACTTCGAGTGGGGGCACCTGCAGCTGGACGCCACATCGCTGTTCCTGCTGACCCTGGCGCAGATGACCGCCACCGGTAACACTAACACTACTAACAGCACAGATATTTGCATACATATATAATATAGATTAATAGAAACAAAATTAAAAGTAATTACATTAATTCATTCATTCATTTAATTAATTTCATTCATTTTTTTCATGCATTCATTTGATCATGCATTCATTCCTGAATTTATTCATTCATTCATTCATTCATTCATTCATCCTGATGTGGATTTGCGGTGAGGTTTACACCAACAGTTTTGTTTCAGGTCTCCAAATTGTCTATACACTTGACGAAGTAGCATTTATTCAGAATCTCGTTTTCTACATCGAGATAGCTTATCGAACACCAGTAAGTATCAGCAGGAGATAGAAACTCTGTAATTGTCATACAGTATGTATGGAATGACATAAAAGTGATTTATTTATCAATAATATAGTATGAACATAGGAATTAAAGCAGATTTACTTTAGATATACTTTGGATACAATATTGTAATCAAAAGATTGTTTTCAATCTACACCTAAAAGATATACATGTGTTATTCAATTATTAATCTACATTAAAAATATACAATTGAAACACGTATAAACAAGATTGATTTGTCTTCATTGTTCTGGCCAATTAAATGGGTCACAAGTGACAATCGTTATCATTCACCATGGCAACACTGTACTCATGTATACTGTATTTCATTCCAGGATTACGGTATTTGGGAAAGGGGAGATAAAACTAATCATGGACTTCCGGAGCTCAATTCCAGTTCTATTGGAATGGCTAAGGTAATGCGAAAACCAATTCTACTCGACAGTAAGCTTGTGACTGCATTCATTTGATTACATTTTGTGCAATTGTTGGAACCAGGGATACCAGCATACAAATGCAATAAACATATTTCATTATTTCATTATTACTTATTACTAATCTATCTACTAGCAAGGTGTCTCTGATCTATTTCTTAATTTCTTAATTTATTTATTTCTTCTATCTATCTATTGATCTATCTATTGATCTATCTGGATATATTATATCTCTTCAACTCTTCAGATAACATCCTTTTTCCTAGAATGTAAATTTAGCCACCTACAATGTAAATAGAGTTGCCATTCCTGCCTCTCCAAGTCAAATCATTCAGTGTTGGGCACCCTTGTCGCGTGGTGTGATTTACTTTTTCACAGATCATGCCGATCCAGTGATTCGAACCCGGGTTGTCTGGGTATGAGCGCAACACTCTACCGACTTGGCCAAAGGGGTGACCCCTCTGGCCGAGACCAGTAGGAGCATCTTATATCACACACGGCTACACGGACCGGCTACACAACCTCATAATATTATGAAGTTTTATTGGTGGGTTGTTTGATTGCATGATTGTGGATTGATTGAATGGTGAATTGGGTGATTGGTGGATTGTTTGATTGGTAGGTGGGTTGGTTGATTGGCAGGTTGTTTGAATGTGGATTGTTTGATTGGTAGGTGGGTTGGTTGATTGGCAGGTTGTTTGAATGTGGATTGTTTGTTTCCTCAGGCTGCGCTGGATGCCATCAATGAGTTGGACCTGTTTGGGTCCCGTGGCGGTCCAGCTTCCATTATCCACGTCCTTCCTGACGAGGCTCAGCAATGCCAGGTAGTAATGGGAGATAATTCAGTATCACTTTCTAATGTCCATCACAATTCTCGCCTCTAATTATATACTTTCCCATTTCTTATATGAATATCATGTTACTGGATATGAATAATTTAAAACTAAAATACAAATATCTCAAGATTGTGTAGTGTTTAATTTAAACATTTGAAATATTTATCATTCTGCAAGATTAACGGATGATCTGTATTGAGAATTATTACTATTTTCAGGCCATTTTACAATCGATGTTGCCCAGAGAGTCTTCATCAAAGGTTGGTCATATTACTAGCAGATAACTAACTACCAAAAATGGTTTGGTTCAAATAGTGAACGAAGTGGTAATCAACATTTGGTTAATCTTTTTCTTTTCGGTTCCAGGAAATCGATGCCGGTCTGTTGACTGTGATAGGATATCCTGCATTTGCGTTGGATGACGTAAACCTCATCAATACCACGCGACGAGATATACAACAAAAGTTAGAGGTGTGAAACAATTTCAGTTTTAGTAGACTTGTATGGGGTAAATTTGTCCTCTATTATATGATTTATATGTCATGTTGCATTTCAGGAGGTAAAATATTTGAGTTGTGTTTTTTAGGGGAAATATGGTTGCAGTCGTTTCCTGAGGGATGGTTACAAGACTACTAAAGAGGTCAGACATTGTTTATGTCTCAATATTTTAATAATATTTTCTTTTCTGGTTAAAGTCAACGATTATTTGAATTTTCAATATAGTTTTCATTTCCTTCTAATGATAGCATTTTGTATTGCTAAACAATTTCCGCGATTATTTTTCTTAACTGAGATCCCTGTGTGTGACAGTGTTCTCTTAAATTATGTGACAGCCTGTGCACGAAAACTGGTCAATCAATAAAACTTGTGACGTCACAACAGGCGTTGTTTCCTGAAGTGGGACACTGTTATTTTCAGATCAATTTAAATTAAATCAGCGAATTGGTTTTGAGCAACTCGCCCCAGGGTCTTGATAGAATGCACTTTCTGCACTGTCACAGTACAGTTATTATCCTTCATTCATCAGTACAGTTGGAACTTGCATGTTTACTACAACACTACGCACTACAGGGGTTGCCTATGTCCTCATGCCGTCCATTGACAAACCGTGATAAGAGAAATAATCTTGAAAACAGCTCAAAACACCCAACACACAATTATTACTCTTTAGTCTTATGTACTGTGTGGTTTTTAATTATTCAGACTACTAGTATTTTATTTCATCCTTTTCCAGAATCCCAATCGTCTCCACTATGAACCATGGGAGCTACGTGTGTTTGAAAAGATCGAGTGTCAATGGCCGATATTCTTCGCCTTTTTCATCCTTGATGGACTGTTTAATAATGACACGCAGAGGGTACGTGTACGTCCTGGTATACTTTTACTGACAAGGAAGAAAGATAATGCTATTTCCGACAGAACGACCATCTTATTAGCTACCATAGTAAGATTCATGCCCAACCTGCTCACATCTGAATTCATCATAATTAATGATAAATTTTGTAATAATATGGATATTTGTATAATAGTGCATACAACTCCACCCAACACAGGGGCATGCTCCAATAGGACACTTCCAGTTCCGTCCAGTGTGAGTAACCAAGGATGCTGAGTAGTCTTATTGACTTGTGTATACATCGTACATGTGTAGAGATCGTGAATGTAGTTGGATGTCACACGAGTTGTTCTTACGACAGGTGGAACAATATCGTCAGCGTCTTGACGAGGTGATGATGAAAACGGACGACGGCGTTCCCATCATGCCGGAGTTGTACTTTGTCCCTGCTGATAAGGTACCTAACTTGTTGCCATGGCAACAATAAACATTCAGTCCACCGACATGAGGCGGCGGGGGAAAGTTAGTGCAGTGTCAATCGTCTCCGTGGCGCAGTGGTTGGAGTGTCGGCCCGGAGAGCGGAAGGTCGTGGGTTCAAATCCTCGGCCGTGTCATACCAAAAGACGTTAAAAGATCATATTTGCTGTTTCCCTGCTTGGAGCTCAGCATTAAATGGGTAAAGCAAGGACCCGTTTTGGCTAGGAGTCAAAATAATGTCTGAGTGGAATATCTATGTTCTAACTGCGGGCCTGCTGCATGATATTCCAGTGAACTAGCACTATAAAGACTGATGAAATACCCAGACTGGCACAAGCAGTCATATATATACACATACACACATGCATACACTGCATACAAGCCGTGATATGAACATGTTCATGAAAGCGACTTTAAACCCCAAATAACAACAACAACAACAGTGCAGTGTCTATGTCTAGTGTACACTTCTTGTAAGAAGATTGTTGATCCTGGGATTCGAACCCGAGTTGCTTGGAAAGTAGCCTGAAACACTATCTGCTTTGCCAAAGTCTAACCATACTGTCACCGTGAGTGGTAGCTCTCACAGATTGCGACGAGTTTCAGTCTTGACGTAACACCATGGCATGATAACAGATCCTCCTAATCCTATGTCCTTGAACTGATCGGCATGGTATTGTGGAAATGCTTTTGAAAATGGCATAAAAACCTGTCTAATAAATCGCTCACTTTATGTTTGCTATTCAGGACCTGTGTAAACCAAACTGCATATTCTCTGTAATTGGCATTAATTCATATCAATATCCAACTCATTAGAAAGGATAATTAGCAAATACATATACTGTACATCATAAAACGTTAATAAGCATAAAACGTTAATGAATTTAACTAGTTGCTTTTAGACGTTAACATTTAATTCGCTAATATTTATTAAAGGGTACTAGTATTCTGTAGATGTACACGTGTAGGCTAGGTTGATAATCCACATCTCGCTAAAGTTTATTGACGGTAACATTTTATCATTTACAGACATGCTGAAAATGATTATCTCCCATTTTCTTTAGGTTGAGGATGAAAAAAAGAAGCACAACAGCGTGAAGCGTTTGCCCGGAGGCAAGATCCCCCAGATGTGGGGCCAGTCTATGTACATTCTTGGCAGAATCATGTACGAAGTGAGTAAATGGACAGGCTGGGATACAATATTATCCATATGAAAATGTGTATGCTTCGTTGATGATATCCACATATTAGTGGACGATATCTTGCATGTCTAAGTTGTGCTTTTATGATTTTTATGAATTAATGTGGGATGGATTTTCCTCCCCATTCCATATTGTCTATAGCAGGGTGGTTATATTTCTAAAACAGGAAATAGCTCTTGCCCATGTGCAGGAAGTGGCATGCTGAGTGAGTGCTGGCGGCACAACTTATTTTGTAAACATATTTCATTTCTTCAGGGTTTTTTATCCCCTGGTGAACTGGATCCATTGAACAGAAGACTTGTCACAGAAACAAAGCCTGACATTGTTGTGCAAGGTAAAACTGTGTTTAAATTAAAAACATATTAATCTTTACACATGATGATAATATATTTCAAATACACCATGCAAGTGGTCTTTCAAGAATATGCTCATAGCCATATCTCACTAATATGAGTATTGTTAAAAAGATTTGGAGAGTATAGAGAGCATACAACTCGTATGTCTATCATCAGTAAATATCTACGGTCGAACCTAAATCTATTTTCGAAATGATCAGCTCGGATATAAATTGGCGTCTTTTAAGAAGTTTCCACAATATTATTATGGCCGAGAAACTGACATGGCATTGCTTCTTTCCTCCAGTTGTAATTCTGTGCGAGGATCTGCTGATTCAAGAGAAGATGGCTCAGCAGGGAATCCATCTACAGACTCTGTCGGAAGTGGCTCCAATCACGGTCTACCCAGCGAGAGTCCTCAGTAACATATACTCCCTGCTCGGTGAGTTGAAGTCACGGCCTTGTTGGTATCAAACCAACACAGACTCGGATGTTTTCATATTATTTGGGAGGTGGGAGGAATTTGAAATGGGTTTGAAATCAATTCATGGCTTGTCAGTCTAAGTAATGAGGAAACCTGCAACACCAGTTGCCCTGAGTGTTGCAGTAATCCTGAGCCAAGGATGATAACTACTAGTATTCTGAGACAGTACACAGTACTACACACAGCACGTCCTATCATGTTTCTCTCGAAATGGTTACACTTTCGCAAAGATTGATGTTGGTTTCCTGGGAGGGGTTCGAATCTGGAACCTTTGGATCCAGTCCAATGCCCGACCACAGCTTTTCCATCTGTGCTATAAAATGTAAAAGGTTTACCTATATAGCTTTACTAACAGCTAAACCCAGCCCTTATCAGTGGAAAGTACCCGTTTATCTATTACATTTATTTACGTACTAATATTTACCAATTGCGAAATTGCAGGCAAGAATAAGCGTCTTGGACTGACAGGAAGACCATCCAGTGAAATTGGTCTCCTAGCAACCAGTAAATTGTACATGCTCCAGGATGAAATCCTGGCCTTCATACCACAGGTTAGTGAATGATCCAATCACACCTCGTGTAGCCAATAAAATCATGTAATAAATTATAAAATCCTGATAATTTAATACCTTGTATCTGCTGTATCTTTTTATCTGAAACTAACCTGATATCAATGATGACATTTTGATGTTCATGACAACGAACACCCTACCATGCTTGATTTTTTTTCCGGAGTGAATTCCACATAGGCCATGTAGTTTATAGACATAGGAATGGTAACCATACCAAGTCTAAATATTTTTCCGAGTTTTTTACCCCAGCCATTTTCATCCCATGAGTATTATGCATGTCCATTGTACATTCATCATCATCGGTTTATCTGGACAAGCTGTGCCATGTTCCCTCATCAATCAGACAATCACTGAAATACTGCGAAGACCGTTGCAAGTCCCTAACTCACAAACTCATCTGCTGTCTTAAAGTGACTAAAAATATTTCTGATGATGTTGCACCATAACGGTGATTAATTTCGTCCCAAAAGGACATGTTGTAGATCAGCTCTTTTATAAATTGTCAAAGTGTTTTTATCTTTCCATTGCTGGCTAAACAAGAAGTTGTTATAGGATATTCAAAACACGTCCGTCAGAGTTATTGTGAAATGTCATCATATATAATGACATTTCCTTCTATCCATGATTTTGTGGCACATTTGATGCTTGAAAGACTAACTAGAAGGCTCTAATATATTCCAGTGCCTATGAACAATAATAATAACCGACATGAGTAAAGTCACTATATCTTCCACATCCGCTATTCTGTTTGAATCACTTTAACGACTATTAGACTGAGTGTGTAGCTTACTGAGTGCGTAGTATTTGCAACAAGACTGTGTGCACACTGTGACACATAGCAATGGTAATTCTGTATCATCCATGCTCACATGCAGTAGTGCAGTCACTGCAGTGGCTATCTGCCGTGTGCGCTAAAATACAGATCCTCGTCTGATTTGACACCCCATTTCAATTAGCGAACGCTAATGAGTTTTATGTTAGATTCTGTGTTCATTTGAATGACGCATTTGCAGCATAATTTTAAATAAGTATCAAACAACTAATTCTTAGCATTAACTATTATTAGTACTATTGGTCTATTTACTTCATATTTTACATTGGTATGAAATGTTTATTTGTACATTATTTAGCCAGGAATTAATCTTGCTTACTGGTTTTTGCATGATAATATTAAGATTGAGAAGCTTGCTGTTTCTTTTTGAAATATTACGGTTTAAATTTCAATTTCAATTTTCAATCCATTGTTGCATGTAAGGCTACTGGCCCATATACACACACAAAAATTAATACAGCAGGTGTGATACTTTGAAATGTCTCAAGGGACATGCCACTTATTAACTGGTTCATTTAACATGTACTTTCACTATGAGTGAACGTTACTTTCAAGAATTCACTAGGACTAGTATGAGTGACAGTGATGCAAAATCTAGAATGCAATTGAACGGTATTTTGGGAACTCAAATCAGAACAAAACACATATTCATACTGCATTTACACAATAATACACCAAGACCATTGGAAAATAAACGAAGCTTACTTTTAGATCGGACTACGACTTTAATTATTAACTGTGGTATGTCCCCTGAATTTCACAATAATGAGTACGGTATTCTACTATTCATGCCATTCTACAATTTCATATTTTTACATGCAATTTTTACGACAATCGTTCCGAACGTTTTTGTTTGCTCCATTGGTCATTGACCAATATGGCTTCTAAGATCATTCGGTGTCTCCATGGACTAAGCGACCGAGTGATGTTCATTAATAGCCACACCCAACAGATAAACTCGGACAGATATCGAAAATATCTGTAGGCTTTATTATGCTAAGATCTTGACTCATTGCATTATAAATATATCTAATATACAGTATTCTTACACCGCGGGTGAAGAGATCACTATGTGTTATTTATGGTAACACACACTGGTAACACACAGTGGGTGTAT
>JAULBO010042007.1:0-11728 GCA_032355325.1 Clypeosectus delectus | reverse complement strand
AATTTGAAGTTTCGTTTTATATATTTCACGAAACCTCCGATCTACGCTTAAGTGTCCGAAAACCCATGCTCGGAGGAGACATTACTAAATGATCTTGAGGCGTTACCTGAAATTATCAGCACTGAACTCATCACCAAGCGCTTTCTTTGTCCATTTAGTTATGGATGATTAGTCATACCATTGGCCTAAGTTGCATCCAGTTATATCTAACCCATTGTAACTTATCTGTTCGTAACAGCTTAATTGTGGTAAAGGTTCTACGAAATGATTCTCCACCGCGACTCATAAAATGTGCTAACTGTGGCAAGAGTAACATGCCCTTGGTTGAAGTTTGCGAGGCCTTGTTTGGGTTGATAATTATGAATATCTACAGGTGCATATCCCTGGCTTACAGTATTCGGATCTAATTTGTTTTTATTGCATTATTTGTACCAGCAGAATTATCCAAATAAAAATATCGAAAATAAAAATAAATATAACATTTTTACCAGTCGGTCGGTAAGAAAATAAAAATATTAATAATTAAATGTTCGGAATGGATGATTGGCAGAAATTATTGGACACAAAATTAACTGTCTGTATACATGTATACAAAGTCCCCTAATACAAACCAACTACTGCAACCATTAATTGCAAAGAAACATTAATAGTACTACAACCATTTGGCACAATTGAGATATTGCTCAGCTGAGCTTTCTCCCATTGACACAGCTAGTGCCAGTGTAACTTGAGTAAAACTTGAGTTTTTACTCAAGTTGCAACATGTGCAGTCAAATGGAAGAATCTCAGCTGAGCAAAATCTCAAACTCAAGTTTGTTTGGAGAACTCATGGCCTGCAGTTTTCGAATGAGTTTATGTTAGTCTGCTCCGAGGGATTGCAGACACGTCTGTCATGATAACGTATTCAAGTCGGCAGCTGCTGAAATATCTGCTGAACATTAATTCCTTCCATATTTTAATAATGTTTTATGTTTTAGTAACTGTTGGTGCGTGAACGTAATTACCACATTATACACGATAATTCTGACTGGCGGACTGCACACTTGCAGCGTCATTGTCCAAATAATGCCTTCCCAAACATTATTCCCAGGTACATGCCTGTCACACATACTATTGGAAGCTCCTCGGTAATACTATATAGTATTCTATTACCGAGGGTTTCTATAATAATATTAATTTGACACGTCATGTGACATGTGCTCCCACGTATAGCCTACTCCATCTCCACGCGCGTGTGTTCTAAAGCATGGTGTGTTTCATCCTCGCACCCCAGGGGTACTATAATGTAGTGTATACATACGCAATAAAGTACCCCTGGGGTGCGAGGATGGGTTTGTTTGTGCCATTTAACATTAGTTATGATATGATGCCATGCTTATCACAGGATGTATATACACAATTATGTGTAGTATACGTTTTAACTCGATTGTAACTAATGCATGTAGGTTACCTATCTATGTACCGTAGAGCTATTGTGTGGATCCATACACTAGTATAATGATTAAAACGTATTAATTAATGCGCAAGGACATGACATTGTTTAGTGTAGTGAATTGAAGCTGTCGTAAAATATATCAGAATAAAGTGAGATTCGTCAGTTACCCGGGTGATAGAATAGTAGAGAGAGAGAGAGAGAGAGAGAGAGAGAGAGAGAGAGAGAGAGAGAGAGAGAGAGAGAGAGAGAGAATCGTTATAATATTATATGCATGTCATGTTTTAATAGAATAAACAAAATAGCAACACAAAACACACATTACGTAGTACGTGCATCCTGTTTTTTAATCAAGCTTTCTGAATGTCTATAAAATACTTTATATACAGCTACAGCGCCAATGAAACAGCTCAAATGGAAGCAAACAAAACTGGTCTTTGCCAAGCGCTGTAGTGTAGGTGCATGTAGAGCATGTAGAGCATGTAGAGCATGTGTCAAGCCAGGATTTGTAAATAAATGCAAAAATTATTTATTTTAATCGCATCCTTATAAGAACGTTATGTAAAGCTATAATCATCCTTTTCGCAGCGCAATTACGATCTTTTACGTCAATGAAAATGGTATACTGTATACAAACACGGAAACACAGTTTGTACAGAAACTCAGACCTCTTGTTGGTAGTATGTTAACGTCTACTTTACTTAGGAGTTATGTGGCATCAATGGTTAGCATGTAACGTGACACTCAGTCGTCATAGCAATTAAACTGTTATGAGGCCGTGACTTGTCTCATCCAGTGTACTTCTTTACCGTCACGCTTCTGGATTAATCATAACCACTGTTGTACAGTGAATCTTCGGTTGCCCACAATAGCGGGGAGGTTAACCACATAACATATCATAATTTAGATACTAGTACAATTATATTTTTATTTGGTGTATTTATGTATCCACTTGGTTTAAACAATTATTTGTATATAATTATGTATATATGAGAGAGAGAGAGAGAGGGGAGAGAGAGATAGATAGAGAGAGAGTGAGTGAGAGGGAGAGAGAGAGAGAGAGAGAGATGCTCAGAAAAAAAAACCGGAAGATGATGTAGGTTGCGGGATGCACCAAATATTAATTTTATTACTAAAACTATATTAATAACCGAAAACTCCTCCTCCGATTCCGTAGTCGTAACTCTTCAGTCTCTTGCCCTTTACATGGTGATAATAATTATATTAATGTGACTTATTATCTTGCAGCAAATACATGCTCGATAGCGTGGTCAAAACGCTACGTTCTTACCCCTGTCAGTGGATCAGTGCATTATTAGTTTACATCTCAACACCCTGGAGAGTATGCGATCCATAACATTCACATCGCCATCTATTCCTACCGAAAGCCGGGTACCTATAATAATTGTCTGCTGGGTGAACAGATCGAGGTACTTTCAAACTGCAGATCGAGTTACTTTCGAGGTGACACCACAAGTTTTTCAACCGGTATCTCTGTTTGGCGAATGATTGAATTCTAGATAACCTCAGGTTTTGCTGAAATTACTTGTTGTTGTTGTTAATTGGGGCTTAAAGCCGCTTTCAAGAACGGGCTCATATGCGGCTCTGAAATTACTTAAGAATGTTCTTAGCTAAGAAAGCTTCGAGAATACGGTTCCTGGACTTTATTAGTAAATCGGTCATTTTTTTAAACCGTGGATGACGGAATATCTTTCAGTCAGCTTCTATAGTCTAATCTAAAGGTCGTCTTTGAAATATCCCATTGTATTGTTATTAATTGAAGAATGTGTATCCGAAGCGAAGACCACGTATAATATGAGAATAGTTATGTAAACATGTTAATCTACATTATATCCACCAAATACAACACATTTTGCATACATTGAAAAGAAACGTGACAAAGAGCGCGTAATATAGGAGTCGGCAATTACCCCGAATGATAAGTTGGTTCGCTAACTGTCTGTGTCAGTTGGCAATGATTACTTTCACACATAAGGGAGTACGGAAACGCGTTTCCAATTAAAGACAGTGTGTAATGAGGGCGTGGGGGTCCTTAATATCACAATGTGTTTCAATATTTAAATTAATACGAATAAGACAAATATTGAATGCTTTCGCAATAATGGATTTCGAAATTTGATTGATTTGTTGTTTAACGTCATTGCGAGAATATTTCACTCATACACGACGAATACTGTCTTCTTTAATATTGGATGTTCTTTTATAATTAGCGCATGTTATTACCCATTATACTACTACTACTACTACTACTACTACTACTACTACTACGGCTACTACTACTACTACTACTACTATTACTACTACTAATAATAATATTAATAATAATATATGCTCGAAGCGTGTACTGGTGCATTTACATAATTCTTATTACCCCTAATCACTGTGCAATCAAATAACCTCTTCACGCCCTGGGGAGTATACAATCCAAGCTGGCGCTGGAAGTTTATTAAATTACCATATTTCCCTACTATGTGAGATTCAACAACTTGAACACTACTTCGTACTTCGAATACAGTACATCTCAAAACGGCAACTAGTAGAATGGCAATCCTGGCCCCGATTTATCGAAACCAATTTAAATTGAGCTTGAGATTTTGCTAAGCTGAGAAATCGGAGCCTGATGTTATTTATGATTGAATCGCGCGCCACGAGTGTATACGTAATCCACTGTCCACATGCAGTTTCACAGCCTTCAGGCATTCACTGATTGGGTGTATACATTTGAATGTTCTGGTAGAACGATACAACTTGTGACGTCACAGCAGGCATAACAGCAACATAAGCTTCGTCATTGCTTGTTCCTAGGTGGCGCTGTGTTGTTCTAGATTGTGGCGTCATAGAATTACAATGGTGTCACAGTGATCCGGTCCGGCTTACTGCATACTGGGGTGCGTTCAATGTGACAAAGTCTTACTAAACTGGTCTTTGTCTCAACAGCCGTATGAACCGTATACGTGACAGGGAACCAGTTTAACTCTGCGGCTTACGCATCCTTTGTCTCATTGAACGCACCCCTTCTTACGGACGCTGCCATGACCCAATACTACGTGCATTATTTCACTGGAACAATGATATATAAAATAATATATTTGTAACATTCAAAGTAGCGTCCGTTTTCCCAGGCGTTCGGAAAATGCCTACATTGGGTTACGGAAACACTCGAGATGTGTCGACTGTGCCTATATTACTGTGCATACAATTTACAAACAAATATCGTTAGGATCCTTTTTAGAATCAATAATGCCTCTATTAGTACGTGTTAGTATACCTTTATTAGTACGTGTGTGTATATATACTATTCTTTATATGAAACAGCCCCACCTCCACCTCCACCCAAATACTATCCATTTAAAACCACAATCGCTGATCCATTGATTCACAGACTTTATTGGCTAAGATCGTCTATTATGTACAAATATTATACAACGCAGAACACATAGTAAAACGAGATTTATTTGAAACTGACGCTTGAAGAAAAATAGGTGATTGCCTTCCAACAAAATAGTTTAACAACATCTCCTGAGGGGTCAGCCAAGGATATTTATGGAAACAAAGAAAAAAAGAAAAATCATGTCATCACTGTGTGCATGATCAAAGTTGACAGATTGAAAGTCAGTCATTGGTGCAACATCACACAGTCGTGAACTACAGAAAATAAACATTTTTAACAGAACAAAAACCATAGTTGATACGCATCGGGCATGTTATACGTCACTGTCTGGGCAGCATTCAAACTACACAATATACGTTTTGGCAAACTGAAATTTCAATATATTGAAGATCATCTCCTGTCCCAAGTGTCTGAAAGTTCATTCTGGAACTCTCGACTCAGTCGGCCAAATCAACGTGGTCAACGTCACGTCCGAAACGTCCTCCTCCGATTCCGTAGTCTCCGTAATTTCGCTTCCCGAATCGGCCTCCTCCTAGACCGTAGTCGTAACTCCAAGCGCCTTGCCTCTTCATGACGCCCGCGGTGTCGCCGTTTACAGAGTGAAACATGTCTCCGTCTCCAATGGCGCCGTTTGGGTTCCCCAAGTCTGATAACTCTGCTTTGCCATCATTTGCAACCGCTGATTTGAAATGTTTCCAGTTTTGAGAGTCCTGTCTTTTCCTCTGAAGGGTTCTGAGTTTGCCTAGTAAATCTGACAGTTTTGATATATCCCCATCTTCGTGAAGTGGAAGTGACGTCACGCACATGCACATGCAGGCAAGAATCACAGCAGCCAATGACGTCATAAGATGGTCCATCTTCTGAAACAAATATTTATCGTAAATTTTCTGATTTAACAATCAGCATAAAACATATTTGCAAATACTAAATAAACTAATGCAAGTTGATAGCAAGCATATATTGCGCCATCCTCGCACCCCAGGGGTACTTTATTCCGTATACACTACATTATGTAACAATGTAGTGTATACGGAATAAAGTACCGCTGGGGTGCGAGGATGATATTGCGCATGCTGTTGAATTTTTAAAATGATGTGTTCATGGTCTGCATTTTGTTGACATCATATAGGCCTACCACTAATTATACCATCCTGTAAATATGGTCTACACTGACGATCATGACATTTACCACAACCACTGGGGCAGTGTATTTAGCTCACGGTGACATTAATGTACGGCACAACATCACCGATATGCAGACTTCATGTTCACAGCAGATTAAGGAATACATAAATCGTAATATCCTATGAAAACGATCTAACAATTTACGTCAATCACGTGACGTGAGTCTATTCGTGTGTACAGAATAAGGAATTAATACAGAAATAGTGACGTACAATGATTTGACATTTAAAATGCATTGTTAGTATCTGAGATTTATGCATAATTCATGGACATCTATTTCTACTCGTTGAGGACCCGGTTATCAAACGCATACTATACATGTTCAGGGTTCAATATTAATTAGGTGCATGAAACCAATGGCATTAAAGAATCGTCACTGGATCGTGGTGCTGTGTTCATATTCGACGCTAGCATGCATCTAGTTTTCTAATCATGTTTGATTTTTCGCAGGTATTGAGAAGCAAGCAACTGTTGGTCTCCAAAAGGAGTTGGCTGTAAATTGTCTAACTAAATTATTTGCAATTGTTTGCATGCTAGTATCTATATGGTTGGAAAGGGTATCACCGTTAGTTGGAATGCGATAGGTTATCTGTGGCTATGTCTTAAGCATAACTATATTATGTATACTATTTTTCTATTGTAGATTCATCGCTGTGTCTCCTTTGTAATGCTAATGGGCACTGATTATTCTTATTATCTTGTTCAATGAAATGCCACGTTAATATTTGTTATTTACACTATGCTTATACAGACAATCAGATGTTTAAAGGCATACTATCACTGCCGTGTGTACATAATTAGTTCATGGTCTACGGTATTTTTACCTGAAAGTATTTTCATTTGATATACGTGCATATTGGGTAACCAGCAGCTACAGTTTTCACATATCCCACTGGTTTTTAATATTTTCACATTTTAAATAAATAATAGCTACTTTAGCTATAATTGTCTTGTCTTTGGAACATCGTGAAATTATGAGATTTATCCCCCTTAAAATAGTAGACTATGGAACAGTGTATATTAAAACTGATTAGTCGGAGTTTATCGGAAATTAACTGCAATGGAATAGTACCTATCCTACAGCCGTGACAATATTATATTTCGACGTAAACAAGTGATTATATGTGTGCTATGTGCATATACTTTGCATTTTAAACTCCATTTCGCTGCAAAACGACAACGTAATCTGTAATAGTATGCTTTTAAGTTCGTAACTAATACGTGCTTATTATTAATGTATGTGAAGCTTTGTCTCTAGACTAATGTACACTCCCATCATCATGCATGTAACGATAGTCCAGCGAACTATGCAAATCACGTTCTAGCATTGCATCATCGTTAGCTATTCGGCAGTAGTAAACATTGGTCGACTATTAGATCGTTAGTGACCCTGCCTTTTTACGATGAACACATTCCGTTCCTTTTGGGTTTAGGGGTGTCTAGACTTGTCGCCTTCAGAATGGCAATGAATCATAGCGTCATTTATAATCACGTTTCGCGAGCAAATATTTGCGGGACGACATATGGATAAATTCTCATGTCACGTGGTATGCATGCAGAAACCCCCAATTTTTCACGAGGAAGAAATAGCCACATATGTTTTGTTCTGCTTCCTTCCAACTGGTCAAACGTGTAGTTTAAGTGTAGCATAAATTTTAGTTTAATTAAATTAATTAATGTATAGTAAATAGTAATAGTAAATAATAAGTTCGTGTTTAACGTATCGTATATGTATTATGGCTAAGATTGGAGGAGAAACACATTTTGTTTAATTCGGTTATATGTTTTGATTTGTTTATTATTTTCCTTTTCATAAGCTTAACATGTCTTTACATTTGTACCTACGAGGGTTTTTGTGTGGAATAAATTGATTGATTGATAACTATAATAGTCTAATCACACGAATTACCTTTCTAATGTTTGTGTTGGTTTAGGCTTGACTTATTCGGTCCAAATGATCGACAAATATGTTTGTGTATTGAATTTAGTAATCTGACAACATTAACCATAAGACAACAGCATACATCACCCAAACACACACGCGCGCGCACGTACACCCACATCACCACCGCCTCCATACCACCATCGTTATAACTCCACCTCAAGTCCAACACGGGACGGTCATCTTCAACATGGTTTCATTGCAGTTTGCTAGTATACTTCTAGGGAAACTTAAAGACATACTATCACGGCATTCTTTACATATTTGGTGTGTCTACACATGTATATTGCGTAACCAGCTACATTTTCCGCATATCCCACTTCTTTTCAATATGTTCATATTGTATATGAATGAAAGCTACGTAGCTCTAATTATCTTGTCTTTGGAACATCGTGACATTAAATGGTTCAATATGGTTACATATATAAATACAATGTGCCTAAAAAAAAGTATGTCAGTTAAAAAAACTATCTCAATTTATATCCTTAATTATGAACACGTTAAAATAAAACACTTGTATATGTCCATCCATTATCTTGTACACTTTATTATGTACTAATATTAATATATGTATCTCGTACACCACTGATAGTGGTATAAGAGAAATAAATAAAATTGAAAATTGAAAATTGAATTGTGAAACGATATTCTGACCATATCGAATGGAGAACAAATTGTAATTTCGTGGCATAATGAATACCATGGTTCTGCATATAGAAGGAAGGCCCTTGGTTTGCATGCATGAATATGGTGATGATGATGGAGTTCTGTTTACTAATGAAGTATATTTATCATGAGTTCCGTCTCCTGATCAATTGCACCTGTTAAGCGGATGGCATAACTTCAATCTACTAGAGAAATCTGTATTTACTAATTGTATTCTGTCAATAGCGTTTGTGTGCGAGGAGAGGCGATTTGAACGGCGTATATCACAACGAAACCACCGCTGTTTACACGTCATCGATCCTGCCAAGTCGGCATGTTTAACGGGTAATTCAGGATAATTTGTTCGCGACAGGCCATTCAATGGAACTTTACGAACGTTTCACGCTCAACTGACCGTGTCTTCATTCTGAGCATGATCCCACACCAACTGAAATTTCCTCCTAGAGTGCAATGACGGCGAAATTCGATCGCAATACGACGTCTCTAACACTAGTTCTTACCGGCTAACAATTCCGCAGATTGCCATGGTAAATATACAGTCTAAAGGGCGGGTCAAATGTTATGGATGTTACTATAAGAATCCGCGTTCAACATTGATTCGGGTGTAGTCTATGTATGTGTGTGTGTGTGTGTGTGTCGATCGTTTCATCAAGTGAGACGCACACATTGATATGGATTATCTGTCTCAGAGCCTGTTTAAATAGCGTCATAGGATTATTAACTTTCGCGAATGACAGCTCCCACACACGTCATGGTGCAAGATCGCGAGGCTATCTTGTTTTTGTTTATAGTTCATACTGGGTAGACAGCTCGGATATGACTAATAAGCTGAGTGGAATAGCGTAAATTGGGTATACATAATAATATTCAAAGTTAGCCGATCGTTTTGCTATACATGTAGGTGGACCCTCACTGTGCGATTTCTAGCAACAACTTGTAGTATCGATGAATGAGAAAGCACGAATCCTAACTATTCCAAATCGTATACTACAAGTCGAAAACCAGTCCAACGGAATATTTCATACTACAAGTTGCGCGCTATAAGTTGTTGCTACAAATCGCACCGTGTGGGTCCACCTTATGCGATAGCTTCGATAATATGTACGACGAATCGAAGTACCCCTTAATACATGTTCAGTATTAGATACGATAACTCTCTTGTAAGTAACATCGATTCAAGTGTAGCTATATACTAGTATAATATATATAAAATCTGGCAAATAGGGCAAATAGTTTAGAGTAGCTGTGACATGCAACATACATGGACGCACATTTCGATCATGATCGTTATTAATACTAGTAGTTGAGATTGTTTTCAAATAGATATGAGCTAGTCGATTTAGATTTGCATTGCATGATAAAGATGGTATACCCCCTCCGGTATGCAGGCACTATAAGCACACTGTACTATTCACTCTCTCTCTATCTCTCATTATCTCTCTAACTGTATGGCTGCCCCCCCCCCTCTCTCTCTCTCTATTTCTCGTTCTCTGTCTGCATGTATGTCTCTATAATATGTCTGTCTGTCTGTACACTGTATGTCTGTCTATCTCTCTATCTCTCTCGATCACTAACCACTAACTCACGCTCGCAGTCTGGAACTATATTTATTTCTCTCTATACTTGTAATCAGTGCATTTGCTTAGTGCATTGGGGTGGATATAATTGAAAAGTAATAAGCCACGGTTGTCTAGTCATGTGACACGCGCAGTATGCTGTGTAAATCGTGAGAATAAGATAAGCCTGCATTACTACTTTCCAATTATATCTTGTTCGCGGGGAGAAATCAGTTGAAGTTCTGGAAAGATTGCGACGAATTCTAGTCTATAAATTAGGTCCACATATTTACCGCGGATATTTTTTTTGTTATTATTATTTGGTTACTATTATTTTATGGGGGTCTTTAAAAATATATCGGGGTGTGTGTGGGGGGGGGGGGCAATACCCCTATTACATCACCCTCGCTGTTTCACTGACGAGTATACAATCACGCTCAAAGTCACAACTCAATTGCCCATCGAATAAGTATACTACGAAACACTTAAAGTGAGTTTTCTTACTCGATAAATTCTGTGTTCGGCTCACAAGATAGAAATTTGCATTTTAAAGCAGCCTGTCTACAGGTTCCTAAGAAATTGACAGTAGTCTTGCGGACTGGTAACACAATTCTCAATGGTATGCAAATAGGCATGGCACCTCACAATGTGTTTGTGCACCACTTATCTCTGAATAGTCCGCGACAGGGAGTCAATCCTGAGACTTCTTGTAAGCAATTGTCAGATATCAGGAACTCAAGAGTCTCAAATTGTTTTTATTACTCTCTTGGCTTCCTTGAAAAGAGCACCGTGTCCGTTTGCCAACAGCGCCAGTTATTCAGGAATGGAACGCACTGACAAAATTAAATAAGTCAGTTTCAAATTCGGAAGTGACGCGCGAAGCTCTGATACCGTGAATGGAAGCGTGCAATGGGTTTGGGATCTTGTCCAACACAAGGAAACAAATCTATACTGGTAAGTTAGTAGTATTGGGGATGTTCAAAGTTTGTTAATTCCTAATTATTTAATACTGGTATGTCCTTTATGTAGTGCATAAATATGTCCTTCACAGACACAATCCATATACACATGTATCACATTGCGATCTTCTCAATGACGAAGCTTATCACGCGGCTGCGCCTGGTGTGATGTCACAATTTGTTTATCGATCGACCAGTTTTCGTGCACTGGCTGTCACATATTTTAAGAGAGCACTATGGCACACTGGGGTCTCCGTTAAGAAAAACAATCCCGGAGATTGTATAACAATATGAAATGCTAACATTAGAACGGAATGAAAACTATATTGAAAATTCAAATGTCCGTAGACTTTAATTTACTAGTAAGTATACACGTAAATTACGTTAGCGGTACTATTATTAAGATCAATAGTGAATGCACATGCGCAATATGCAACGTGCTAGCGTAACGTCAATCGGAACACCCTCGAGTTATTATCCCCTTGCTCCAATATAGTCCAGAGGAAGAAGGAGGTAACCATGCAATGGAGGTCCCACAATGGGTTATTGTTGATTCTGAATCACGAGAACATGTAG
>JAULBO010041896.1:0-11730 GCA_032355325.1 Clypeosectus delectus | reverse complement strand
CCCCGCCCCCCCCCCCCCCCCCCCCCCATAGTCAATTCCTCCTATACACCGGCACCCTCATAAGAATGTCTCTGGGGGAGTATGAGTGGTTGGGGCTTGGGGTGGCTGTGGAATGCTCAGAGACACGGGGGATGGGCGTGGAGATGTGTTAACGTTAACAGAACTGATGGCAAACGAGGGGTACGTGCCTCAAACAATGTAATCGAAGGGGTTAACTCTTTATGACATATTCACATTCTGAGAGTACTATGTTACAATTATATCAGAGACACGAATACATTTTTATTGTACATGTTTCCACTCCAGATACATATTCAAATTGAATGAATTTTGACGAATGGTTCCATTTGAAACAGCCTAGTCATAGTGTGTGTATATACTAACACAAAAAATAACATTTCGATGTGATTAAAACGTTTATAAAAATTGTAAATGATATTGATTTAGTTCATTTTATCGTAAGTACGTTAAAAGCAATATATAGTTCAATATAGTTTATCAAATTCATAAGAAACCTCGATATACTATGTACACAAATCCATATTTATAACCATTGTTCTCACTCAGATCACTGGAGTGGAGAAGTTTTAATGCTTCGCCTAGACTCGGGTTTGACTGTTACATCTAGAAATGTGTCATATGATATTTTCCCGGTCATATTTTTATCAAACTGTGACATCACGTGAAATATGTCGTCCTCATCTAAAATCACATTTGCAAGTTTCAGGACTGTCCGGAATTCCGAAACTGTGAGGTATCCATCACCTTGTATATCCAACTTCCGGAATGCGCGCCTGATGTTCTTCCAATCGCCTACCAACTGTTCAAAACAAATCGAATTAGGAATAAATCACGTGGGAGCAAAGCAGACGTGAAAGAAACGTCCAACGTTCGTATTATGAGAGACATTTATCAGGCAACTGGCGTCCGTTCTTGAAAGACCTCACATCCGGAAAATCAGTCTGCATAATAACCTTTTGTCATTGTTGAAAGGCTTGATATGAAACTGCATATTTTGTAAACGTCACATTCGGTTGCTCTACCAAACTGACGCTCAGCAACAACAACTCGATCAGTCGTTTCATGCCATATTCATAATAACTGGTGCGGCCATAAAATGCTTAGCAGCCTCCTGCATTTAAGATTTATATCGTTGTTGGATAAGTTGAGTTTAAAAGTTAATACTGACCTTCTGCCTAAGTTTGTCTGTGATTCCAGTGAGTCCCTTCTGGGGTGGGTCCCCGATGTCAGGGATGGGGAATTCTGACTGTGGGTGGGCCAGAAGGGCTAACATGTTGTTGCCATGGCGCCAGTCCTGTCTCCGCAAGGCGAATGGCTTCAGGAACTCAACGTATGATACTCTGGAATACCAAAGCAGAGGTTAAGAAATATGATTTAATAATTAATTATTTTAATTACTCAAACAGTATACATGGTGGGTAGTCTAATTATATCTATATGTAGACCTATGTTGTATATTATTATTATTATTATTATTATTACTCACGTACAATAAAATTGAGCAACAGATGTCAAGCATTCATGCAAAAGTTAATGCCCAGTGTGCATCGAAATGCATTGCTTACATTGTCTATTAATGTTTTGATTTCTTGTTTTGAAATGCGGTTTGCATGCATTGCCGAAGAATTACATTGTCTCGCATGATTCTGTTTTCAAATGTACAATATTAACGACCAGGAATTATTTTCGATAACTCAGCTCCTGTTCATGGCGTAATATCAACACTGCTTTACTGTACATGGAGACTCTGTTTGAGTTTATTTATATGGCAGGTCATCCATCGACTTACGAACACATGCGCAAACAAAGCGAATGCACCGATGGTAGATTCTAGTATCCGATTAATAACTAGATCATGGGCAAGTTTAGTTATCTTGTTAAAAGTTCTAAACTTGGTTGAGTGTGTATAGGTCATTCCACAATTTCCGTCTACGTATGCCTCAAATCCAACATACCTGACCGCGGCAGCATGCCATCACGGCGACATGATAAGGATACCACTATAGCTGGTATATATACTGGGTTACCAAATTGGCACGTATTCTTAAGACATACACGTCGTATGCTACGAAACTGACTCCCCTATAACCTACCGGATTCGTCACCAAATTGGCACGTATTCTTAAGACATACACGTATGCTACGAAACTGACTCCCCTATAACCTACCGGATTCGTCACCTCTGACGTCATTGGAAACAGCTACACACAACAGGAAATACTAACTTGACTCCGTATGCATGGAACTCACCTCTTGTTGTTGTAGACGTCGAACCTGTCGCACAGATGTTCCAACTCCCAGTTGCTGAGGTGCATGCACAGCTCGGACAAGACGTCCTTGAACTCGTCACGGTTTACGAAGCCCGTGCTGTACGGGTCCATGTTGACGAACTCGCGACGCAGGTCGTCCCACATGTAGTCGACCTGCCGCGCGTGTACAGAATGAGAATAGTTGTCATAATACTATTACACAGCACAGTAAGACCATTAGCACTGTAGGCCTGCTATGTTCGTGTAACTCGGAACTTATGCATACAGTACGTCTATGTAATTACCTCTTCTAGATTATATTACATACAGTCATTAGCAATGACACCACGCTGTCATAATTAAGAGCTAGTCAAGTCATTATATATATGTCTCGACGTAACAAGCCATGTAGTAACAACGCCCATATATGTACTTGTATGTATGACTAGTTAGTATAATGCTTATTGAGGTAACATTACTAAATTGATGGGTAATAGTATGTCCGAAATGTGGTCTGATATGATTTAAGTGGATGTAGGTTAAAGCCAACAAGTGGCTGACCTTCGTGAGAGAAAATAGGGTTGGTTAAGATTACTCGGACATCTATCCTTTCTTACATACTCAGCATTCCCAGACAAGCCTGTCTTAGTATCATACAATTAACTCTGCCTGCTGGACTAGCCACGATCACTAGTGTGTAGGGCATCTCCGCTTGCCTTCAGCAGGGAGAACGTTTTAAAATGCATACACATATTTAGGTGCTCGTTTTAAAAGTGCAATCACTTAGCACCATATAATTATTATCTCGCTTTTGCTCGCCACACATGTTGTCATCGATCTATATGTATATATGGTAAGGGATTCACGCATTGGCACCGCTGTGAGATCATCCAGTAATTTTGAAACAAGGCATATGTCACCTGGAACAACACCAGGTCGATCCTTGTGGATATATTTATTATTTATCTAATCTCGAAATTATAGTATGTTTCTCTTGTCTTTTTTCTTTCTTGTCTGTTTCTATTGATGGTCAGTGTTATAATCTTATAGGGCAATACTTAAAGTACACTTGTTTCTATTGTGATGGCATTTACACTTGTAAACAATTATCATTAGGAACAGAAGCTGCTACATAAACTGTACAGCGTAATATAACATAATTACTTATTTTGCATTTTCAAATTAATTTGAGTTACTATGAAATATACCGGTGAGTGCCCGTATACGTGTATCTCCATAATCAACAGTAGTCTTAAATACGGTCTGAACAGGATCCAGAATGATGTCCCCTAGCGACCCTGACCTTCGATCTGAGACTGTCCTGCAGCATGTCGGCGGCACAATTGAGCTTCCGGGAGCGCATCATGAAGTCAGCGTCCCCTCGGCGCGGCGGGTTGAGCTTGGAGTTGGGAAATGTGGCGGACTTGAGAGAGAAACCGAAATGGCGGACGAACTGGAGGTAGTCGAGCGTACGGTCCGTATTGGTGATGAAAGTTATCCACAGGTTCCTGATCTCGTGCCTGGAGATCTCGGGCTGGACGTCGAATCTGGAGAGCATATGGATATTCTTACACATGCATAGTTGCGTCTATCAACAATTGATTGTCCAGGTTGACAGAATGTTTGTAACGAGCATTGGATGAAAAGCTTCTTTTTTTAAACGGATTGTATATTTTTTTTATTTGCATATTTTTGTTCCTCTCTCACACAGGGAGATATACATACGAGTAGTACTTCTATAATTTGATTGACGTTAGAAATTAAAGGTTCTACTATGAAAGAAGTCGAAATGAAAGAAAAGTAACGTGTGTATATTTGGTACTAAATTATGGCAACGTGCATATAGCGTATATTTTCGTAGTAAATTATGGCACACACACAAAAATAGTTGAATTACTTTGTAAAACGTAATGTAAAATGATTCAACAAAGTATAATGTTTTAATTCTTTGTTTTGGAACTTGCTGTTGGGGTTAAATGTAACCTGATACAGACATTACAGTTGTGAGTTAAGCTTCTTACTTCTTGAGCAAGTGGTACATCATTTCCGGTGACAGCCGTCTTGTGTTATTGACGTCAATCTCATAGAAAGCGGTTTCAACCTCTTGATACTTCCGGGTCAGCAGGTCCTTGATGACCTTGAAGATTTCGGCGTGACCTCGCCTGACCATGGTGTCCTCAAACTCCACAGCATTGTCCTCAGGAAGCTCTGCCATTGGAATGTCTAATGTATCCTTCTTAGGACGGTCTTTGAACAGGCTCTGTGCCTTGCCTCTGGAATAAATGGTCAGTATTACTGGCGCTAGTCACATACATATACTGTACATTTGAATGGTATTGTAAATCTATTCGGTGGTTTGCAATACAATATTGACTATTACTAGTATTTTGTTTACATTATATATATTCGATGCATTCCATTTTAATACCGGTAATTATATTTGTATATTGTAAGGGAATAGCTGCAGTGATAAAAGTAAGATTCCACTTTATACTAATATAAACCAAATTAAGATGCCACTTTATACCGATAGATAATATAGATACATAGTTTTAGAACTGAAGAACCAGAATAAACGGGCGAAAGGCCTATTCTACATTTATCATTTTGACATCTTTTATTCTATTTTATCTATTTGTATATCCGTTTGGTTTCTACTACTATTTTATATATATATATATATATATATATGTCTATATAATATGAATGGCATTTAGTTGTAGATCATTTAAACTATCTGATACATACCTTGTGTCAAAGAGCCCCATGAATTCCGTGTATCTAACATTTCCGTCTTCATCAAGCGGAACTCTGTCGATGAAAGCCTGAAACTGGGCATCGGTCAGTTCCAGGGAAAAGCGGCTTTCCATGGCCGCCCGGAACTCCTCCTGACTGATGATGTCTTGGCCGATGTTGTCGATTGACCTTCACAAGAATGATGCAGTGGATGTTAACGTATATTAATTATTAACAACATGAATATAACGACAACCACAAAGAAAACCCCAAATACGGTTCCTTTGTTAGAATTTGTATGTGTATTCTTTTGTTCGGTTTTACAGCCTCTTTCAAGATGTTTGCACTCCTTTCACGGGATGTTAGTTCTGGGCCGATTGTTGCAGTAAACCGGCGTCCACCGGGTACCACTGACGAATTAAGCGAGGTAATTCGGCACATCCTATCATGATTGCATCGGGAAATGTATACCTTCCACGAATAGCATTGCCGGGAAAGAACGCTTTCTTGTTTTAATCATAATGTATCCATGCAAGTGTCAGAGAGAATAATTAATATTGCGTACTTAAACATTCCCAGTAGTCCTAGGAAGTCTCTCTGGAACATGTTCATGAGTTGAGCTTCTATGGCACTGACTGAGGAATTGCCGGCCACGCTGGCTGGAAGGTTGTACCTGGAATAGTAGTATTAATACTAACAATAATAATAATAAGAAGAAGAAGAAGAAGAATGAATGAGTTGTTGTTTAACGTCACTGCGAGAATATTTCACTCATACGCGACGATATAAGAAGAAGACGAAGAAGAAGAAGAAGAGGAGGAGGAGGAGGAGGAGGAGGAAAAAGAAGAAAAATACTAATTTAGTATATATATAGAGAGAGCATGCAATTCCAAACCACACAGGGGCGTGCTCAATGCGCTGTTTTCCCGGTCAGTCGTCGCTCGATTAACGTGCATTTCTCTACGCCTTTTCGTCCTCAGTATATATTAATACTAGTATACGTTAAGTATATACTACTAGTATATGTTAAGTATATACTACTAGTATATGTTCAGTATATACTACTAGTATACGTTAAGTATATACTACTAGTATACGTAAGTATATAATACTAGTATATGTTCAGTATATACTACTAGTATATACGTTCAGTATATAATACTAGTATACGTTCAGTATTATAGTATATAATACTAGTATACGTTCAGTATACTACTAGTATACGTATAAAGCAATAGGGGATTAAACAATATAGGATATATATACATGTATTTTCTTATAGCATAGCCACCAGCCGCTGGAAATACTAGCAACCTCTATAACAGCATCACATCAGAACGTATACGAGTCACGCAGGGCTCGAAATTATAAGAATTATTAGTTTCCTGAGGGCACCAGGCATTGCAAGCAACTTATTTGGGAGTGCCCATTTTGTAATGTGATCCAGAAATAACTTATTAACTTTATATGCGGATATCGCTATTCAATGTATCTACTAGTATTTGACATGAACTTATTCAGAAATATAGGTGTACCGCAAGGGCACTCAATACTAGTACATGTATATAATTTTGCCGTGCCATTTCATATTTAAGCATTTCGAGCCCTGGCTCAGTGAATTGAAAAATGACAGCCATTCATCTTCCCTGTTCTCCTTCTCTGTAGCATCGTGTTGCTATATGTCACTCTAGTGTCACTCACTTGTGCTGCTTGTCGGTGAGTATGTTGTGCGCCATTCCGTTCTCACTCCTGTCCTGGAAGCGATGCAGGAACTCCCTATAGGGGACTCCTGTCGCCTGCACCTTCACACTACACCGAGACAGGAAGGACCCAAGCAGGGGCTTATCCAGCTTCAGATCGAACTGCTTCAACACGTCCAAGAATTCGTCGAAGGATACCTAAACACACAAACAACTTCACAGTTATTTACAGACCCAGCAATGCATTCTGATTCAGTGCGTTCTCACGCTTCACTGAACGAGAAAATTGACATTTTACAGCATTTTAACAATAGTGGATTACGTAGTAAAATAAATCGGTATACATGCCTAAAACTGTGTCAATATCAAGTGTTAAAACCCAGTCATATTAAGAATACTGAAACCGCCACAGGGGCGGATCCAGCATTTTAGAAACAGGGGGGTTCACTTTGATAAATGCTTTTAAAAAAGGGGCACTTTGTCATAAAAAGGGGCACTTTGTCATAAAAAGGGCACTTATGGCTGGATCCGCCACTGCGCCACTAGCTGGCTGTATTTATGGACACAGGAAACACTACTATACTACTTCATTGTTTTTTAATAATGAAGCATATTATACTAACCGTGCCTGTCTTGTTAGGATCGAGGTCTTCGAAAGCCTCCTTCATCTTGAAGAAGCCCTCCCTGAACTTGTCTTTCAGCCAGCGTTCCATGTTCAGCTGTTGCTGTCGCTCATGCTCCTTCTTCAGCGGAGTGCGTCGCGCACTGGGATGTCCCGCGTCTAAGAGAAGGGAAACCCAGGCTAGTCAGACTCGCATACACATGTCCGGGGTAAATCACCGTGGTTAATGTTTAACTACAATCGTTGCAGTAGTTATACCCCCAAAAAAAGGGATTACAAAATGTGAAAATTAGTACTACTAATATGCCAATCATTTTGTACCTTTTGGGTATATAATAGAATTTGGTTAAATTGAAAATCATCTTATGTCGGAATAATAGCAATTCTGAGCCAACGTAACGATTCTTCTCCTTCTTCATCGCATGCGTATCGGGCTACATCCGGGCGCTTGCAAGTTACGTCACTGATCTGAGAGTGATTATGAGAATTTGAATGCAATACTTAAAGTTGAAACTTAACCTCCTTCCTCCTCATTCACTGGAGTTAGAAATTGTCTTAATCCATCTGAAGACATGTTCCGCCATTCTATTCCGAGGCCCTTCAGGAACTTGGCTCCCTGTATCACGCCTATGCCTTCGGTGTCATATCTGTGGAAGGAACACACGACTTCTAAGAAAACGACATACCAGAAAAAGAGGTCATAGCTTAAAGGCATAATATCACGGCTGTGTTTACATATTTCATGGCTATAATTATCTTGTCTTTGGAACTTCGTGAATCGTTATTATGACGGGTTTCAGTGATTAGAGGTATCCCCCATTAGGACATTAGACCATGGACAATACTGCGATAGTATGTATGCCTTTAACCATCTCCCTAGGTTAATCACCAATACTCTTGTAATTGGGCATATCCGGTTTCATACAACAGAAGGAACGTTAAGCCCTGCTGAGAAGTATGTAGAAGTTCCATTTGATTACATGGTATATGCATCTCAAACTACAAACAATTAAGTATAAGCAATTGTATCAGGTTTTAATGAATCGACACACATTTGTTTAACCTAGGTGTCAATAACTGCAGTGAACCTACTTGTTCCACAGTTTGTCAAACTCGTCTTCCTCCATGGCAAACATCATCTTGTTGAGCATCTGTCTGAACTCGGGCTTCATGATGCGGCCCGTCCCCCCGGGGTTCATCTGAGGAAACATGTCCGCCACATCCAGGAACCTGCCAGGCAACAACCAGAGTTACGTACCTTCACGAAGCTGCTTCCCACTTAGAACTGGTTCGAGGACAACCAACGTAATAGCCTATATAGATAACCTACACTATATTGTATGTGCGTGTCTTTGAAAGGAAGACCTATCCATGCCAGAGGCGACTGGGATTGATCCTGTGATAGTAATCCTCCAACATCAAAACGGCTTTTACTACGACGGATGTGAGATAAGGATACCACTACATGAATTCGGCTACTAGTAAAACCGTGACACTTTTAATTACTAGTACCTTTGTTTGGCCTTTTCTTTGAGGTGCATGTGAACAGTGGCGGCGCTCATAGTGACTCTGTCCGTCCTGTAAATAGGGTCCATCCATTTCGGGTATTCAGTATCTCCTGGATTCATTCTGAAGTAGCTGAAGAACTCCGTGAAGTTGATGACAGTCCTGTTCTTCAGACGAAACCTGTCTAAGAGTCTGTTGAACTGGCTTTGTCCTACTGGACGGTTTAGGATGATCATCAGAATACGATAGAACGCTTCTCTGGAAAGTAACGGAATGTACATGTAACAGTATAGTTATGATAACTAATATTAAATTAACAGAACGTTTCATTAGGTGAAGCTCGACGATGGACGATGTTTTTAATACAGTATGTGACAAATAACTGTTTCTGACCATCATAAAGATCACATTCATACCTCAGTGAGACTTTTAGACATACTGCCAATGTTAAATAACAGCAGAACATATTTCAGTTAACTGGATGCTTCCTGGAGGCCACTGACCTTGACACGTTGCCCTTGTTCTCTGGGTCGTTGTCCTTGAACTTCTTCCGCACGTCGTAAAATCCGCTTTTCATCTTTTCCTTCAGCATGGCTTCCAGCTGCGGAGGGAGATGGTAATGCATAGAGATTAATACACGAGCTGGTGTATCATATTGATCTTACGACACTCGTTCTTACAAAGTATATATTTCCCTGCATTAAACTGCATATTCAACATGTAAATATGCCATTGATTGATCAATAGATCAATGATTTGAAGTACAATTTTAATACGTAATTATTATTTGGTAACACCACAACTGTACGGGGTACCGACATGTAAAATGTAAATTATAATAAGAAATATCGTTGTGAAATGCTATGAGTGGAAAGTAGTCTGGGTTGACAGCACGGGAAAATGGTCATGTGACGGACCAATGAAAATCCTTCCAGGTGGTATATGTATACTAGTATGCAGTACTGCGGAGTATCAAATATTTACAATATTTATGTCATGGGTTAAACTTCACTGGATGGTGTATACATTGGTGTATTCTTTATTCCTTTTTAACCACGTGTACGTTTATGAATAGGCCTACTAGTAATTAACTTCACCGGAAAATATATAGCTACAGGTACATGCTCTGATAATATAGAGGTCAAACTTGATTAGTAGTACGTTAGGTTCACACAGAACTCGGCTACATGTGTTCTACTAATACTCATGGTTCACACGACACCGGGGTTTCGTGGTAGGTTCGTTCCTGCTGAACAGTCTCATTAAAATCAGATCCGAAACTAACGCCCAAACAGATATGTATTTAACACTGAGATATGATGTTAATGAGATTGAGACTGAGAGGGATGGTTTTAAAGAAAAGTACCCCGACTTGCCTCGTCTATCTCTATCCTGGCTTGTGTTCCGGGTCTGGACAAACGAGAGGAACACCTGCTGTCGGATTTATCTGCAACGCTGGCTCTGCTCCCTGGGGAGTATGAATAGAAAATATTTCAATATCCAATTTCACAATTTATATTTGTTATATACAATTGGTATTTTAGATATATTGTCAGAATTCCATATGGTCAGTCTCGATTGACTACACAACTATCGCAATTATGTATAGGGTTAGTCTTGCGTTAAGGAGTTGCCAATTTTATGACTTTCATGTCCTATAATAAGCGCGGTGTACTGTTTTCAAGAGGTCAAACTGGTGTTAAGTTAGTGATTACTATTATATGTATGAATGCTTGGTTTGATTGAAGTAATCATCCATTATGGAACTAACGTGTTTATAAAACACTGCAGGGTATAGGTAAATATAGTATTGCATACAAATACAATTTAATGCCTAGGTACTATAAGTATATACTGTATAGCATTACATCGAAATACTGTAGCTATAATAGCATACAGATAACAGAATATGTTTAGTACTTATAAAATACAGCGCATGCATAAATATCAAATTACTGTACAGACATATAGGTACAAAGGGTACCGTACAAAGTACTGTTAGTGTATACGAATGGACAAACCTAGTACTGTACAAACATGCCATACTGTACATACTTACATTAAGTACTGACTTAAATTATGCCATACACATTTAGAAATGATAAATCTCCGTATTTTCTATTTCTGTGAGACAAAACACACTAATTTCTAAATGTGGGGGTTGAAGGGAACCATTCGTGATTGATTGTTTGGGAAGTTAGGTATCGAAATAGAAAGATCCATTTTTAGACCGAGCGTGTTCTCATGTAATATAAACATTTACATGCAAATGACTTTTTAACGAGAAATTATAAATAAATAAATCTGAAATACTAGTATGCCTCTGAGCACCGATGCAAACAGTTATTCCGCTCCCTGGTTTAAATCACGCCGTTCCTACTGCACGGCACGTAAGCTTGTGAGCACACGCCAGTGCGTTTGTGACTATTGACTGTTCCTAATAGTATGTCACCGGCGGCCTTGGCTTGTTAGCAGCCATACTGGGGTAAAAGATAGGGGGCATAGCAACGGTAATTTGGTCGATTAACACTCTATACTTCGGTAGCGAGTTAGGCACATGTGAAAACACTTGAGATAATGTTGAGATAACTATCTGGCCATGCAGCATGACTGGAACAAAATGTTTTTGTGTTTTGTGAAGGAACCGAGCTTTGGTGTTTTGTGAAGGACCCGAGCTTTGGTGTTTTGTGAAAACGATAGTTGGATCCGATTCAGGCCTAAACAGAAGCCATTCAGGTTTAGCTGACTGTCTAGATCCAGATACGAAGTTAATTGAAAGTAGATATATATGTACTAGTATTATGTATGTGTATGTACTAGTGTGTATATATATATATGTGTGTGTGTGTGTGTGTGTGTGTGTGTGTGTGTGTGTGTGTGTGTGTGTGTGTGTGTG
>JAULBO010041674.1:0-11738 GCA_032355325.1 Clypeosectus delectus | reverse complement strand
AAAGACTGGTGAAATACCCAGACTGGCACAAGCAGTCATATACACACACAAACACACACATGCATACACTGCATACAGGCCGCATATGAGCCCGTTCTTGAAAGCGGATTTAAGCCCCAATTAACAACAACAACAACGTCCATTCCCAGTATGCCGATATTAACCACGCTGGAAGACGATTGTAAAAAGCTCCCAATTAGAAATAACCCACAATTCCACAAATATGTCATCTATAAACTATTCCCGTGTTCTGTATTCATGTTGCAGTAGTACATTGCGAATTAATACACTTTCATGTTACTGCGAATAATGGATATACATGTATTGGCCTTGTATAGCGTATGAGTTGAGTAAGAAAATTCAGTATGTTAAAATACGTGGGAACATTCGTCGGCGAAGAACAATCGCACATACATCGAACGCAAGGTGATTGAGAGCCGACGGAAACTCGCCAGTGTGCGTATATCGGTCTCGGCGACTAGTCGGATGGGTGACATTACCTGATTCTAGGATTCGGTCCTGCCCCACACTTAGACACAAGTTGAACAGCTTGTGGTGTTAAAGCAAGTGACTTAGTTCGATTGTGGCTCTGTTCACACAGTATATAATCGGGTACCCGGCAGGAAGTAATGTTGATGTGAATGTTAACCCTCTAGCGCCTGCAATATGGCAGCTTGGTTGTATACTCTCCAGGGTGTCGATGTGGAATCGGATTGCACAGTGATCCATTGACCTGGGTAATAATTTGAGGGCCAATGAGCAGCAATGGCTGATAATTAGGCTCTAAAACCATTATTATATGCACGTTCATAATGTTAAAAGCGCCACTGAGCAGCTGACAAATCGGAGTACAGGCGCTATAAAAATCCATTATTTAATGTAATTGAATGTATATTATAGATGCTAAATTTACAAACGATGCAAGTATATGCAACACCACTTCCTGTCATTTCCCAGTCTGCATCATGCACTATTCTACTAAACATCAAAGCGAGTGAGCATCGAACGCGTTTCCCAATCCGTTGACCTTTGCTGGTCAATAACATATTATAAACTAATACTAGTAAACAACGCAATACAAATACACAAACAACAGCATATGTGTTGACTATGGTTAAGTCGGTCTTAACCATTGACCTTGCGAGCAATGCGACGTTAACAGAACACATAACGTTGCACAAGTCGAGGCTACATGTATTTCTTTGCGGGGATATAACTAGCAATGCCGTAAACACATCCATATACACTAGTTGCACGTAACCTTTGTTTTAATGTAGCTAATTTAACTCCCCAATTTGTAACTTTTTCCTCTGTGACTACATTTCTTGAGATTGCTTTTCCATACAATCGTTTTAGTTATCTCGCGAATACGAATTGTCAAAGTTATTGATTTTGTCTTTTAATATTGATGCTAACAACTTGCGAGCTGCTCCGTCGTTATTGCACACTGTACGTAATACAAGCGTACACAACACAATAGCCGTCCCTGATGGATATTGATGCATTTCTGATTGAACCAGCTACCCTCATATATTAAATCTTTGATACAGATTACTCATTTTTTTGGTAAAAGCTTTGGCATCTAAGGGCCTTTTGCGTGTGTAAATAACCATTTGGGGATGTGTTTAGCTGTTGTATCTCCCTAGTGAACATAGCCATTGGAATCTATCTCTATATCGGCATCTTATCAGTTTATAAACCTAAAATATTAATGCAATTTATTGCCAATTGTGAGCGTTCGCAGTAACATAACTAGCAGTCCCTATTAATGTTCAGTAAAGTACATGTATATACTGAATTGAACATGGAAGCACCGACTAGTTGAATCACACAAGACGGTCACGATTAATCATGTCGAAAATACGCAATTCATAAAATATTATTATCCGTGTGGGAATAGCTATTGCATTATTGCATGTCCCTAACCGTGCGTATCAAACCAGAAAAAAATAACACCCAGCACCCTCGACGTTTCTGGATGAGAAACTATACTGAAAGATGGTAATATAGAAATTATAGCAGCTACTCTCAGATACTCTGATGATTACTGATCGTAAACGTGACCGACACTGCCGACCGACTAAATGGCACGATCTGTTTCGAGACATTCATAATTTAAAGTCCACGGATATTTGAATTTTCAATATATATTTTATTCCCTTCTAGTGTTAGCATTTTATATTGCTAAATATATTATCTTCAGTTAAATAAGTAACGATTATGGTAAACAATGCTTGTTTCAGCTTGGCACCAGTATTAAGCCATCTACATCTAGGGACCACTCTGTTACATTTCTTTCACTCATTTGTTACCAACACCATTGAATCTCTTCGCGAAGACTGTCTCACGCTGCTGACAGTTTACTGTTACATTGGTATATATTGACATTCTCATAAACGCGGTGCGGCTTTGACGAAAGGGTAGAGATAGATTTCCGAATTGCGTGCAGATTGATCAACTGTATGACATACGGCACTGGAGAATAGGACACTTACACAGCGGTGTCTACCGTATTGAGAACGCCGTGGACACTTACAGCAGCAATCACACTGGGGGGTGGGGGTTGGGTGGGGTGGGGGTGAGGTAATGCCTCCCTCGATGTCCTCAAGAGTTATACAATCACACTGTAACATGTTGGAATAACTGCCGAAGTCACACGGGAGTTCAGGTGAGCTATTGTGATGAACTCACTTGACGTCCTTTTTCGCTCTCAACCCACGAGCAATCACGACTAATTACCTCCCTTCCTAGCAGGCCTTTATGGGATAACTGGTCCATAGAGGGCGCATTATGGTTCAGACATTAATATGACAAAAGCGTTGCTGTGATAAGGACCAGGGGCTAGGAGAACGTGCAATATGTCCAATGCCAATTGTGCAACTTTTTTAATACATTGAAAATTATAAATCGAGAGGTTGTTCGAATTCACAATGCTGCTATAGAAAACACATACTTAGTATTTAAAAACGCTTAAAACGTATAGGATCAAATTGAATAGTAGCATACTGAAATTGAAAAATAAGTCAACTATTTGAAAATTCATAAAATGACAACAAACATAAATATTATTATAGTGAGCCTTAAATGTAATGGCGTTGGACATGGAAAAGAGATGTTGAAGCAAACCATAGTCGGACAGATCCAATAAGGCCAGGATATATTCTGGAATGTAGTACGAGTAATTAAACTAAGTCTAAGACAAAGTCTTACTGTGCGGGTATGTTCTATCCAATGCTGAAGTAATAACGTTTGAGGACCGAAGACCATCGATATGTATTTGCAGTGCGTGATGTTGTCGAGAATCGTAATGCAGTCTGCGAGTGATAGCGGAAGTTACACTACCGTAATTAAGATGTCCATGTGTGAACGTCTTGGCGAATATAATTATTGTAATAACGGTCTAGACCGACATATACAACACGACGCAGCCTCTACTGTAAACACAAGTGTTATTAATACTAGTATACCGCATGAGCGGTAACATTTAATTAACACATATTACTATGGTGTTAAATACATGACAACACTAGATAATAACATATGAACAACAGTATCAAATGACATTGGGAAACATTGCCAATATAGATCAAGGTGACTAAAATTAGGCATATTTAAAGGAAAACTGTTTCACGATGTTCTCAAATAAAACAACATTCAATGCGTTTTTAAAGTGATGTAACCATGGTATTTAGAAACAGCATTTCAGGTTTAGCATTGACGAATGACATCGTAGTGATACAGGAAATCAGTCAGTATGTTTTCTGCATGGTGCTAATATGGTCTGCAAGTATTATTCCGTTTCCGGAGACAACGCGTACATGTAGTTTGCTGATTAAAATAGCATACGAAGTAATCAGACATGCGAGTAATTCTAAAATCGTTCATATCCCGTAGCACAACTAATAATAACCCAAAAATGCGGTCGGAATAAAACTGTGTTCTCGCTAGATGTATTATTACGGAAACAAAGAATGGTGTTCTCACATGACAGATCTCGCGTTGGTTCAACGTATCTCATAGTGGCAATGTCTTGCTTTCAGTTTATTCCAACTTGCAGAATGATAATGTATAGTAACCTCTGCACAGCATAGTAACACTGTATTGTACTAAACAAAACAGAACACAACAGGATGGTCCTATAGTTATCCGTAACATAATGTATTGAACTCGTTACTTACTAATGGGACTAGTTGCGCCCATATCTAAAATCCTCATTTGAACTTATAAAATACGTCAATGTACACATACAATGTCGAAATAAACACACTTCTGTGTCAAATGGTACAATGCATACGTTTCAGTCACATTCTGGGACACTACAATACCGCAATGTACAATATTCAAATTTCAGTAAGGTTGCAAACAAAGACGCCAAATATATTACTTGAATACAATCGCATTCTAATTTATTGCAAATGACAGCACGTTTGTACGGTTTTTGGTTTACAGGCATTAGTACTGTACGTTTCTCGATATTGTTCTGAATGTACCCTGCCATCTAATCGATACCACATATCAATCTTCACTTACAAATTACAAACCACTGTCTCTTTGTCTGATTACTCGTCGCACATTACCTAGTCATTTCCGTCGTCAAGACCCAACACTGTTCCAATGGCGCCACCGAGTGTCACACTTCGCGCAGGCGAACCCATCAATTTAATAGGACGCGTATTTCTCGTCTTCGATGTACATACATGTAACACTGATAGCTACTGTTAGTATGTGTCACTGCAAGCATATACAGTATGTATGTCATTGATTTCTCTTGATTTCAGAAGCTCCGTCATGGACAACAGTCAGATCGTGTCCCTCCTCGTACTGGTAATTGCTATGGTGCTAACAGGCGTGGTTCTAGGAGGCCAGGGAGAACACGGTTAGTGATAAGAAACACAATTACATGTATTTGCTGTTTGGTCGAATTGAACACACGTCGGGGGTGGCTTATTGAATTAATGTCGACGAGTGAATGTCAATTCCGCAGTTCACGTCCGGTGTACTTTCGACCAAGTTATTGATATACTCAGACAACAACGTCGGTGTCATATCGCATAATTGTTGTCCTTAATTTGATAAACCAAACCACCCATACTTGTAACATGTAATATGTCCATTTACCTTGACATCGCATTCAATGTCTGCATACAGGGATCCAAAAGCATTTAATTCCATTTAATTCCAAGTCTAGTTAACTTAAACCACAAACATGTAGATTGTTTTGACATTCTCCATTATATTTTACATGAGTTAAAATCTGGAGCTGATAATGCTAATGATACTTTCTTTCTAAAACCGTTTTCCTCATATGCTGTAGTTGTAGCAGCATGAGTGAAATACACGTTCTATTCTGCTCAGCTGCAAGTAAATGGTAATCTTCAGCCAATGTGCATCATTTGGAATTTAATATCGTTAATACACTGTGTATGGTGGACAACATGGTTATTCCTCTGTAAGAGGCAGGATATGTACATGTAGGCCCCTGTTCCCGGATTTGACTATGGCCTGGATTAATTCCCCCTTGTTCCAGTGTGTTGGAACCATTCCTGTTTTGAAGGCTATTTTGAATCAAGTATGTAAATTGTGTATACAGTTTATTATCTTTGTTCAATGATTCAGCTGGGATATCATACTATGCCAGTGACCTTCCTTTGGTTCACACTCAAACACGGCCGCTGTCTGTTCTGCTTGGGTTATTTTACTATTGAGGAAAATAGGGTCCAATATGATAGTGCATGCACAATGTTCGTTATCTCTCCCACCAGCAATAGAATACTCAGCATATGGGTTGTAGTGTAATGAAATACTCTCTCCATATATCTAGGACTTGTGGTTCTCACCATCTTTCCTTATCTCCATTGATAGTAATTGCTACCTTTCTGTAGGTAGTCCACATTTTCCGATATCCTTCCAGAACAAAGTACTAACTTAATCTTCCTCTATTTCTATGTACTTAATACGTTGATGCTGTCGTTTGTACTTCCGCAGCGGATTATCAAAGGACATACAGTGGCATACGTTGTCTTCTGTGTTCGTATTTGACTAAAGTTCTTGCATTTCATATAAGAAAGTTCCTTTTCGCATGCTTCGTCCCAGGTCTTCACACCAATATGGCTTTCCCGTGAATATGTGTTGTCTCGTTGTTCTTTCTGTGTAGTTTTCTTTCCATTCAGTTCTTCAATAGATGTGTCAGTTCATCGTATACATTATCCAGTTCATGTAGTTTGTGCTCTATCGGTTATAATACTATTCGTCGGTAGTTATATTCCTTGATTATATTATCGAAGGGAAAGTTTGTAAAAGTTGTATCTATTGGTCACACGATCATGGTCGGTAACTTCAGGTTGATCCATCAGATAGATTCCACGCCAGCAAGGAGTGGTCTGGTACTGATTCAGTTTACGTACCGGGTATACTGCTAGAACTCGTTGAACAGCCTTGTAGATGTTATTCCAATTGATATCTCAACGTTATCGTTGTTATGTTGCGGTTTAACAGTAGAGGACTACAACACTGATTTCAATTAGATTGTAAGTGCTAACAAGCATGTATACTGACACATTGCACGTCATGTTTGTTGGTCACGCAAAGCCGCAACGTGCCGTCAGCATCATCATTGTCAAACATGGCCGTTGGGTAAGATTCGTTCGAATGGTTTGAAAATAATTCCTGATGAAACCAGACATGTAAATGCATTGGGTAGCGAAAATAATGTGAAATTGAGCGAAATAACGTATTTCTATTTGGCGCATGCGAATAAGTCAACAAACCAATGACAAGTGGTATAGGACACGGTCTGGAATACACGGACATACACGATGTATAACATAGGGAATGTGCAGATACTTGGAGGCATCTTTGATGATTTATATTTGCTAACCGCACGGACCTCGGGGTCCAGCTGCCCGTTTCACTAACACGGCTAGCATGCTAACTTAAATTTAGACTTTTCAGGATCAATTACCCCCCTACATGCTGGATTAGGCACATGCACAACTCTTTATGGCGTCTCCAGTGGCCTCCAGCATGTGGAGGGTTAAAGTACTAAGTATTAATACTAAGATTGATGAAATGGAAACGTGTAAGTTAGCGTGCTACGGCAATTTAGCATGCTAACCGCGTTAGTGAAACAGGCCCCTGGTCACGAGGAGTACGGTACGTTACTACTGAAAGAGATCTGTTCGAAATCGGTTTGAGATAGCAGGTTATCGAAGAAGGTTATTACTTGAACAGCAGTCTATAGTTCTCTCCCTCTCTCTCTCGTTCTCTCTCTCTCCATCTCTCTCTCTCTCTTAATCCCTCCCCAAACACCCCCAAAGGAGTACTATTCTTCTATAGCTATTGCTATTAGGGAAAATCCATGTCCATGACGATACTCGTTACCACCGGGGACAAGATACATGCTTAAGGGCGCCATTAATACTATTCCACTTAGTGGAGAAGCGAACCCAGAAATACTATGGCAGATGCGTACCACTTTACCGTACGCTGTATTTCTTCGCTTTTCTGGGTATTCGTTGCTGGCAACTTTCATCTCTCCGACGACGTCAATGCACTACAGGGCGACGTCTTAATCGACCTCTTGGATTCTTTGATATCTTCTTTTGTAATTACAACATGCCCATAATCAGCACGCCGTCCATATCTCAATCCAGTTGAGTACAGGGGAACTTCTCCCGTTTGCCGAAGAACCAATTCTCTCATTTTGACAGTATTTCTCTAATCTAGAAATGGCGAGGAATTATTTAACTGAATGCCATACGTTAAAGATACGCTGTTGACTGAAGCGTAGATTTCCTTAATATAATTATGTATACGCGTATTCTAGTGAAATAAAAACCGTATCCACAGTAATATAATTATAATACCACCTCTGTATCTGCTCAAATTTAAAACGTCATAGGAACACAATGCCAATATAGATTGTGGGGACTGACATTGAGTATGTTCCGTAATGTCTCTATAACGTATATTAACGGATCTTAGCTCAACCTTGATCTAAGACGTGTTCTATTCTCAAAAATAACACCCACGCAGGTTTTCGAGATATTACATAAATGATAAAACAGAAATGTGTTACAATGCAAAATATGCACGTGAAAGAAACGACAAGGTATATAAGTAGGTTGTGTTACCGGAAACCATGAAAGTGTAGTTCTAGGACCTTGACATTGACATCAGATTGAAGAACATGAGCAATTGAGTTTGCATAGACGACGATTACGAGTAGGCATATTCGTAAATATAATTATCATATTAAAGTATTGTGTACACTGTTCCTCATATACCGTCTTCGTGTATACGTCTGTTGAATACTCAGCAAAATATGTGTATACTTCTAGATTTGTTTCCCAATTCATATTATTTCACTCAGCAACAGTTTGCGGTAAAGCCAGTTAGCGTGTGCAAACCATATACAGCTTCAAGGTCAAAACCAACTTTTGTTCAAGCCACCCCACGGTGCCCCACCACAATCCCCGAACCCCACCCCACACACACGCAAACAAACATAGCATTTACTCTTATAAATCAATCGATACATCACTTTTCTATAACTCTGTTGCTCGTGATTAGTTGTTTCTGTCGGTTGACGGACCATTCATGCGGCACAGGCGGCGTTGGGAGGTTATTAGTTGTGGAGAATAAAGATGTCGACCACCCGCCGATCGACCAACACACACACATGCGCGCACACGCGCACACACACACACACACACACACACACACACACACACACACACACACACACACACGCACACTCCACCTCCCCGAGATGTGATGAGTAAATATTACGTGATCTGTCTGTACGAAGTCGTTAGCAATGAAAGATCAACATATTTAAAATTCACATGCTGTATCCGATCTCAGTGAATGTGACTAATGCGTTAAGAAGCATAACGTCTTCCCCATGGTTTAATTATGCCCACTCTATGTGATGACCTGTCCCCTTTGATGATTAAATTCCACACACAAGCATGCGGTAGCGCGGATAATGTCGCCCGGGCTAAATAACACAATACACTGATTATGTGATGACATCGCTCATCTACCATGCTGTGGCATTCTCTTTACAGTCGACCACAATGTCATATAGAAATAATTTCCATTATGATAATGTTTACTTCGGCATTCGATGACAAAACTTTGAAGGCCGAACCTAAATGTGTACAGTTCGCATCCGAGTTCTTCCCGTAGCCAATACAAACCTTGTTCGCGACGTATTTGACTGGTTGATGATTATGAATTAAATGCAATAATAATAATAATAATACAGTAAGTATTATATACATGCCTTCAACATCACTCCAATTTGTACTGCTTAACAGAACCTGCATTTCGGTCAATGATTTTGGCGATTAATACATAATAATACTGTTCTTGAATGCATACATTATATTGCTAACGTAGTACTTACTATATACGTTGACGTGTACGCTATAAGATCAAATAACATAATACTTAATATTTCCATTGCCAATTCATATCACGGTGTTCTGATAATGTCTGGTATGTGACACTCATTCACATGTCACTAAACTACACGGCAATAGTAGTATAGTGGTATAGACAAGTGACCGGAAATTCCATCGCATCCGATGTTAGCGAGTACACCACTTAGTCTTAGAGCGACTGCGTCTCAGCCTAGAGACACGTCTATGGACTATAGCAACTTCCGAGGTGTCCTCTGGTTGTACACGCATGGCGGAAATAGTTGAGCCTTCTGGTGCACGGTTCTAGACGAGTCTGCATGTGGGCGGATCTAGACTAGTCCTCAAGTGGGCGGTTCCGGGCGAACATTTTATGTGGGTGGTTCTTGGTGAACCACATGATCCCGGCTATAGATACATACATGTATTCTTTCCAACGATATACACACATTCATATACCGGGTTCGAGACATACTTTACGTGGCAAATAGGATAACTATTCAAGCAAACGTTGAATTCCGTTATCAGTATCTCCCTCAAGACAAACAGTCGCATCGTATGAATTAATCGACCAATATATACTGTAAATCACTAAAGTAATACGAGCAATATCTTAATGATAGTATCATGCATTACTTGTGAGCTGAAGGTTTACACCATTTAAGTATAGTCGGTGTAATATGTATTTAAAACACTATGCTTCAATATATCATTATTATATTAGTGTTGGTTTCTTTTCAGAGTCAAACGCAGCCGTGAACGCAGCAAATCCCCACAAACGCTCTGTCGACTTCCCGTTATCACAAGACATATCTGACGAGGATGCGTATGCCATGGAGAAGAGGGGTGGCCTCTTCCGGTTTGGAAAGCGCGGTGGTCTCTTCCGGTTCGGCAAACGCGGCACACTCTTCCGGTTCGGCAAACGCGGCAGCACCTTGTTCCGGTTCGGCCGCAGCGGAAATGACGATCTATGGGTACCGGCCGGGGACAGTTACGACAGCGCACACGAAGACGCGAAGAGGACCTTCCATTGGGGCCGAGAAATTGACGAATGAATCAGACCTTGATTACAACAGCTGGCTGAGCAATGTGGCAAACTGCACTATAGATGCTAACTTAAGACTTGTGATAAGCAATACTTTAACTCATGCTATTGTTGAGGACTGGAAATAAGCATCTCAACAACACCACATTAGTTAAACAGCTTTTAATTAATTAACATTTAATAAATTATCCTGCTTACTATTATGCTGACCCTTAAAATTACTGTGTTAACAAGAGTGGGACTCGTATGGAGAGAAATCGCTATGTTTCGTATAGTATTGGAGTCAGTCGCTTCATTAAAGCAAATAATTAATGTTCACCTACCTTGAGTTATACATGACGAACGTGACTTCCAGAAATAAAGCGGTGTTACTTTTGAAAAAAACAATGTTTTGTTGCGTCACACTTCCAAACAGGATTGGCATGGATATCCCAGTGCATTTAAATTCCAGCTGTATAATATATCCATATCGTATGTTTGTTGGCTATGTGGTGGGCATAGGTACCGTATTTCAATGAAGACAACCCAGTTGAACATGGTCGATGTTCGTTGGAATACCGAACTGAACGCTCTCTCTTTCTCTGTTCAAATCATCCTCATATGTACCCTAACACATTATACTATTTCCCACATACGTGTGTTCATTGTCACACCCACCCACCCCCACACACACACGCACACACACACACACACACACACACACACACACACACACACACACACACAAACAGACACATAGACACACACACACACACACACACACACACACACACACACACAAACACACACACACACACACATACACCTGTATACTTAGCATAATTCGGTACACGTATAGACTCATTTGACATTCATATCGCATCTAACTAAGAATATTTCGAAGCGAATTTCTGAATCCCTGAGTAATTACTGAGAGACACTTTGACGCCAACTTGTATAGTTTATTCAAACGAACATACACATATAGGCTAGTTGTTATTCTGTACAGTCCCACCAGTCTGCCGATATCAGCCACGCTGGAAGGCGACTGTAAAAACCTCCCAATTAAAAAAAGAAATGTACAGTCCCGATCGTCAGATTCATGACCTGTGTTAACTGTGACGCCATCATGCATCCATCCACACTGACATATGGACTGCAGCTTAGATTTAAGGTCCACACACACGGGTCGGTCGGTTGTATAGATGCGTTGATTCAAACCAGATCGCATCGTGTGAGCGTACATGCGACGCGAATCATAATTCGAATCGACGCATCGGAAGGCTTTC
>JAULBO010041563.1:0-11741 GCA_032355325.1 Clypeosectus delectus | reverse complement strand
AAGTTGATATACAAATAGATAAAATATAATAAAAGATGTCAAAATGTAGAATAGGCCTTTCGCCCGTTTATTCGGGTTCTTCAGTTCTAAAAATATGTCGATATATGTTTACATTTATGTGATTAATGTCAAGTCTGATAAAAAAAAAAACAAGAGAGAGAGAGAGAGAAAGTGGGTTCAACATTAAATTTAATATTGAGATAATTCAATTGGAAATTTTATGATCTTGCATTGTAAAACGCATACGATCTCAAATACGAGCCCATAATCTTTATAAGTTGGCTATAAGATCTAATTCCATATGACATTTACACAGGAGCGTTTTCACACCGGAGAATATCTGTATTTCATCCATGTAAATAATTAAGCAATCATCCTCCATAATCATCGTTGAACGCGATACATTAATCTATCATGTCAATTTCCATACTTGAAGTCTCGTGAAGAAACCATGAGCAGAAGGAGAACCATCACACAAAAAATGTGATGCAGAAGAACACAATATCCGTCCATATCCTGGCCATTCCTGGGTTATTTGGTGTCCATGAACACCTGCAAGAGCAATAATCCCGATATTTATACCGCGTATTACCATAATGACCCAGTAATACCTAGCATCCTTTTTTTTGCGACAGTCTTAAGGGACCCGTTCGAAATAATCGAAAAGTAATCAACAGACACGGCCCGTGGAATATTCCAGACCCAGAAACTTTAGGAATTCTTTCATCTTGATTATCATGCAATGTCCGTGGGTATTGGGAAAGATAGATTGTTCAAGTAAAGTCTCTGCGATGGGTTGCCATCGTCAACAAAACTATGATTGATATTTCTAAATCAAAGGGGTTGGTACATGTTCAAATCCCCATAGAACCGTCGGTGCAATGTCATGATGTATGGTTTTTCATCGTGTCCTGTTTGCATTGCCGGTTCAACGTATAGTTTATACAGACAATACAAGGCAAGAAATTCCAATTTAAAAAGCAAAATAGTTGAAGCATGTCTGAATGAAGTGAGGTTATAGCTGCAGTGTGCGATACGGGAAATATATTTGTAGAGCATCATCTTCCCTCTGAATACAGTTACGGTAATGCTTAGGTGAACCGTTCAATTAGATGGATACACATTCAACTCTAAATACGAGTTTCATTGCAACTCCGCAATGCAACATTTTGTACATATAATACTGTTGTTGCTGTCGTTGTTGGATTGAGGTTTACAGTCGCTATCAAGATGTTAAGACTCATATCACGGCACACCACTATTAGCCGTTTGGCACACCGATGTTGTCTAGGTATTGGCCTGTCATGTCAGTATGAGCATGCTGTAACACAAGTATTTGCATGATGGCATACAAGTATTGGCATGGCTACCAACCAGTATTAGCCTGATGGCACACTAACATTTAAGACAAAGTTTATCACATCCCAACTTAGGACATAGTTTATGATTTAGTGTATGAATTTGGGATACGACTTGTGACGTCGTCGTGAAACACCTGTTACGAAGTGATAACTTTTAGGAGTGGTTTAGGAGCTCCCAACTAAATTTAGTTAGGACACCATTGTGAAACGGGAGCAAGGATATCAGTTGACTTAATAATGCACACACGCACTCATTGGTGCACACTCCTTTATATGACAGCATGTGTCATTCTCGAGTTGACTATTATGAAAGAACATTTTCATATGATTATATGTTAATCATAACCACAACAAAACACACACACACAGTAATCATTTTTACTTTACTAATACATTTTCAGTTTCTGTTTCACACACCATCCCCGATCGACACGGTTGAAAATGTCCAATGGCTACAGCTTTTCACGGAGAATTGTGTATGCACGTTACTTAACCTCTGGGTAAAATACCTTCAGAATCACAGTCGTTTATCACATTGAGATTGTGTAGGTGTGGCTATCCTATCAGTAGAGAGTATTCCTGACCTAGTTTTATGTATAGCCTATTGAAAGAACGCAATGTGCCCTTTAAACGCCAGCACAACAAATCATTTTTTCTTTTTCTTTTGCTCGTCATCAGATTTCTTCTCTCCCTGTCCCCCTTCTCTCTCTCTCTTTCACACGCACTCTCCTCTAACTATGTATAGTGTATACTAGTATATCTATATTCCCATCTCTCTCTCTCTTGACACTGTCTATGTAACTCTCTATCGCCCCACCCTCTATATAGCTCCCCCTCTCTCTCTATCTATCTCTCTTTACTCTCTTTCTCTCTCTCTCTCTCTCTCTGCATCTGTCTGTGTGTGTGTGTGTGTGTGTGTGTGTGTGTGTGTGGCTGATATCGATCACACATACCAGTATTTACTCCTGCGTGGATATCAATATTCATCAATATTCCTACCATGCCAAACAGTATTATATTAGATACTAGTACAACATAACCTCGAGCACAATGGTATATTTTCATGAGAGAAATATGTTCAGAACATCTCGAATGTTGTACAGTCACAATGATGTATGTATTTCTATGTACTCTCTCGTAAACTGGCGTTCGGGAACACACATTTAATTACTTCACTATACAAAACGTCTGGTCATTTATAACGTGTATCAAGATCCCGTGTCCGTAACAGGGTTAGAGATTATTGATATATATCTGTCTTGTTATGCTTCTGGATGCTCGCCTAAGTATAATGTGAGTGATGGCTTCATACGAAACATACATAACACACTAACACACACACACACACACACACATACACACACACACACACACACACACACACACACACACACACACACGCAAAAACCACCGAGTACTGAATATCGATTCAAATTATGTCGACATACTGACAATAATATTTAGCCTGAACACACCGTCAACATGAAGATATTTATATGTTCGTTCTCTAATCTTACCTGCCACGTGTACAGCTTCGTTACAGGTGCAATAGATCAAAGACGCTGTCGACGTCTGCGAACCGTTGTGCAGGGTTCAGTGTTAAGACCCTCTGCGTTTAAGTGTTAGCTGAAAGAGTTTATCCGCTTCAATGCAATTCATTCAGTCTAAGCTATTCCTCTGGATATCAGTGGGGGTGCGTAATGATACTGCAAACATTTATGATTCTAACTTCCATAAATAGAGTGGACGTACGTCAAACTCGATGTCTTCAGTTCGCGAATTACATTTGCTTGTTGTCAAAGTAAACACATCTTGATTACGATAGGCAATTATGCTATGCCACCATCATCAGATAATAGAAAGTACTGCAATACTGCATACGGTTTAGGATGTAATAGAGTACACGCAGTTGGAGGACCTAAAATTCCCCAACGTCGTGAATCGACTTCAAACAAACATCCCAAAAATGCAAATTGAACTTCACGTGTGAACACGCACGGGATACGCGACTAATGCACATGCACTGGGTTCGAGGTGATTTCCAAGTCTCAAGTGTAACATAAATATTCTCCCACCGTATCTTTCTCTAACACCCTATATAGCTTGTAATATTGAACAGGATATAGCCGCACGATTTTACTCAAGCGTGACCTGACATGACTGTATGTATGTGCATCAATACACATTCGTGATCACAGTCAGTTTGCATTATTCTGGTACAATCACACACCCATTCTTGATCAGTCAGACGAGAGTGTCCGTCCAGTCACACTCAGTCGGATTCCAGTTTACTGTTGACTGGTACGCGGATTGTGATCCCCAACTATTGGATTTGTACGCACACATATCAAGCCGCATTCGCGTTAAGCCGCCTGGGACATAATTAACAGTTTTAAAAATAAAACCTCCACTTATAGTTATGTGCAGCACTCGATATATTACTGTGAGGTTGATATAGATACAACAGTCTATTCCGTTTTGGAGAGCCGAACAACACCTTCTGTTTATATACACAATATTGACAAACACTCCGCAGGGCGGTGAATAATGATTGTAAAATGAAAGTGCGAGGTGTCAATCAAGTACTATTGTCAGAACTGCTTCTGAACCGAGCAACAGCGAGTGCTTGTAAAAATGCACAGTTCGATGTTACTGTATCTTGTAAAGAAACCAGTGGTTTTTAATCAATGAAATACTATAGTATTTCAACTTCAATCTCCAGGATATTTGACAGAGACGTGAAAATTGTGGGGATTGTTATTTGGTTTGATCTTGAATGAAGTCTTGATTTATAATTGGTGATTATGACAGCCTGCTCCGTGTACTGTATTTACTGATACTAGATGTTGAGTCTGGGACGGCGTTACCGTATGATATTGTGTCTTCAAGACGGACGTGATGTTACCAGTTAGTATTAATCCATCTTCAACGACTAATACTAAATCAAGATAAACTAGGAGCACTATTACATAGTCATAGATCGGGCGATGATGCGTATTTTAGGCCGCAATCCACAGTTCCAAAGAACGTAGTAATCATATTGAATGCGTGTACTCGTCTGGATTTCCACCAGTTTTATATTGCTAGCTCACTGGAATATCATGCTGCAGTTTGAACTTGCCTATCCCACAGAACACACACTCATAATCGACAAGTTCATGCATTATCCAGTATTAATGCTAGGCGCCAAGCAGGGGAACAACAAGTACAATCTTATAAGGTATTTTTGGTATGCCACGACTGCAGATCGAACCACCGACCTTCCGCTCTCCGGAAATGCGACCTACATGTATACACCCTATAGTCTCCATAACTATGACATATGCTCCTTCTGACTCTGACAGTTGTACCAAATAGCTACGTTGTCAGTAAGCGTGTATCACTATTAGACTGGTGCATTTCGTATATTACACATCGTCGGGGTTAAATTAATTCCAACATGACTAATCTCCAGTACTAAAGCGTTAGAATAGGTCTGCGATCGGATCCATACCGAACTAAGTGGAGTGAGACGAGAGCAAACCGACGTCATTATCTCGACGTACATACCTTTGTATGCTGCGGTTCAACGGGAGCAGTTATTGTCCGGCATTTGTACTCGAGAGAGAAGTAGGCCTACCAGCATCAGCTATGAAACAAACAAAACGCGCTATTTTTGTTTTGCCATCACGCTGCCATCACGCTGCCACCACGGGAGAGAAATTATACGCGAAAGCAGCTTTACGTTTCCATCACAAAGTGTGGATTGGAAAAAAAACACCCGAGTATAATGAATTCAGGAATGTATCGCAATATTGTATACTAATATTTAGTCTGTTACAATAATCAATATTCTAGTAACTATCCACAACAGAACACTGAGTGGTTACCTGTTTAATATGGAGAATATACACAGATTGTGGGTAGCTCGAGAACTCTTTTATGGAATTTAGTATTAATGTCGGCATGCAGACGACGTCATCATCTGATAGCCTGTTCCATCAGGATCGTACATCAGTTTAGACAACGTCGATAAAATAAGAAAAAGTAAGCAATGTTCGAATCGTATTCGCATTCTACTATTCCACCTTATATTATTAAAGACCACGGACAATTAACAAATGTTTTATTGTAGAAGTAGTTCGCTTTTGTCAAAATAATAATGTACACACTAATATGTCTCTTCAACGATACATTACCATTGAAATAACGCACATATCGCAACCAACCAGCCCAACTTGAACCAACGTTAATGAACGGTTAGTGACGTTCTGTGGTCGATTACTTAGCCGATGTCAACAGCAGTTTGTATGTATACGTCGAGACCCGCCTTCTTCAACAAAGCGTTAAGAAGCTAACGAGTGGTTGCCCGTACTAGACATATTAGAGCAAGATCATTTTCATCCTTCGGAGGATTAGACATTTATAAATGCATATGGAGCACGACGATATCGACTGTAATGTGGCGAAGAAGCATTAATGAGGCTTAGGACAAAGACTCGACCAGTAATGTGACAAAGGAAAGGCTTTTAGCTATCGTGAGGTATGTCATCCCTACTGTAACGAGTAGAAGAACACAACGTCAAAGTACTAGTAACATACTATAGTCAATACCTCGCCTTATTTTAGTACACGCCCTGAGTGGTTGAACACAACATACTGTCACATTCCTCACTGAATAGTCTAGTATATCACCATTGATCCATTGACCGGGATACTAATATCAGCGATTGGAGCATGCCCCTGGAGTTACAAGTAGGGCATACATGATTTATACAACTATCCATTATTTTTATTTTTATTGTCATTGTTATTATTATTATTATTTTTATTATTATTAGTAGTAGTAGTAGTAGGGCCTAGTAGTATTATGACAGGTATGGGTGACCATTAGACTATCAATAGTCTCAGAGGATAAATTCTACTGATGGGCATATTATTTATATCAAAGGAGCCTCTGAAAATCTTTAACCTCAGACAGAAAATCTAGCCTTGCTTTTGTTCACGGGAGAGATTTGGAATAGGAGTATTTGGTTGAGAACAGGGGCCGTATTCTCGAAACTTCTTAAGCCCTAAGAATTCGTAAGTACTAAGAATTTGCCTAACTGGGTTCCTGCTTATGACAATTTTATAGACCCTTTTTTACTAGGAATGTTCTTAGTTAAGAAAGCTTCGAGAATAGATGTCTAGGGTCTGTACACAGACTTAAGGTGACAATGAGGGGCTTTATGGTTAATATTATAATACTCATACTAGTACTCCATGCAATCAGGACTAGCCGTATACTATGTACATGTACTACACAATATGCCTCACTGTATTTGAGTACGGACGGCTCCAGAACCCCTATTATCGTAGCTTTCTTAACTAAGAAAATTCTTAGTAAAAAAGGGTCTCTATAAAATTGTCATAAGCAGAAACACAGTTAGGCAAATTCTTAGTACTTACGAACTTCTTAGGGCTTAAGAAGTTTCGAGAATACGGTCATTGGCCCCTACATGTATGTCCCATGCACGTTGTCCCGCAGCACGGAGGCATCACGATGGCCTTTGGTTCTGTGCAAGTACTTTCCTATGTGATAAATCTACGTCCAGTAGTTAATTCCTGTCAATTTAGCAACACATGCATCCCCTTCTGTTTCAGTTCAGCCTCATCCTGTACCAAAACGCCGTAGCATTAAGGCAACCGCAACTTCAAACATAATAATTAGAGTCTACAATGTAGACCATGCATGTATATAATACAGCTAAGGTTGAAGCTATGTGCATGGTCAGTGCCCCCCGTGCAAGACGGAAGCTGACACACCTGCGACCTTCGGTGGGTCCGGTCTGCCGAAATAAAGCTACGTCAAGACTTAATCTAGACTTACGACGCTTCGTATGCAGAAGAGAGTTACGTGGCGCATTCGTTTACTTACGCACTGACTGTCTAGTGTACGAATTATGTTCGTGAAACGGCGATGTGAAGTGGGAACCGGGAATAAGTAACCAACTTCACATCGCCTCGTGAAACGCGTGCCAGTATGACGTAGGTTTGGGTATGTTCGTTGGTTTTTTTTAACGCAGATGTCTCCGCAAGGAAATCTAACAGAAGATCCACATCTGAAGAATCTCGTCCCCTGACTGTCTGTCAATGTTCCAGTCTCCATTTGTAACATAGTCTCATCCCTTTGTTAACTTTTAAGTCTTAGTATAGTTTTAAGATGAGTGATGGAACGACGTCTGAAATGACGGAAAAGGGCAAAGGACTACATCAGCTTACAACGGATCATACGAACAGACGGGGTTCTTTCTGCCTCTTCCTGGGAGTACACATGAAAGTGTGACTAAATATCTCATTAATCGCACGGCCTGGACAGGGCGCCGGTGATCAGCCAGCGACTGTAGACACATCGCTAATCACCGTGTTATTCCGTGATATGTCGGCGACCGAAGCCCGTGTCTATTGTTGCTAATTAGGCGGAAGTGAATAACGGGGGACATCATCAAAGCTCTCGGACATCCAACCATTCGTCTTGATTGTAAGATAATCAGCCGTGTCTGAAGGTTGTCAAATTACCCGTGATCGCTAGATGAACATTCGACATTGTTTGGGGGGCATACAGTACTGTATTTCTCCCTGAATATATGATTGTACTATCATCATGGAAAGTATACCTGTCGTGAACATTAACGTTATACGCACTGTTAATTTTCCCCATAGGATAGAAGAGATGGCATAACAATACGAGCGTTGTAACTTTATGACCATGGGTAATTGTTGTTGTTATTAATTGTGGTTTAGAGCCACATTCAAGAACGTGGTAATATTACGGCTTGTGGGTAGTGTATGAATGTATTACACTGACTCCTAGACGGCTTGATTTACCCCCCTTTAAATACTAAGCGCCAAGCAGTGGGGGGGGGGGTGTGATGGGGGTGGGGGGGGGGGGGGTATACTAGTTTAACGTATTTCGGTAAGACGCTACCGGGGATCGAATCAACGACCTTCCGATCTCCTGGACGACGTTCTAACCACTGCGCCAAGGAGGCGGTGTATGGCCTTCGTTAATATTATATTTATTAGTTATTTTAAGAATAGGCCTACCGTCCTCTCGTTCCAGTAAATGCATGGATGCTCAATTCAATCATAATAAAGGGCAATGGTGGTTAGTACATGGCTACGGAGAATAGATTTCAAAGTTTAAAGTGGGATATTTTCATGTTTCTGACTGTCCATATACTTCTAACATTGTCATGTGAGCTTGGAGTATACTAGTATTTCCAGGTGTTTCCTTGAGAACCATGGACATCCAACTATTATATTGCTACCATAGGCATGGTGTATATACACGTACTAGTATACCAAAAGCATTAAACATCACGTACCGGAATACGTTAACTCCATATTTCATGATGTTACTAGTATATCCATTTGTAACAGGAAGTCTTTAGGCCAAAACGTGTTTCATCCACAATGTCATCAATGTATAGGTAATTAGTAATACAATTTGTTCTATCTCCCTTATTTAATAGAGACATTTGAAGTTTCAAATGTGTTTTACACAAAACGGAAGTGAATGGACATAGAACAACCTGGTTCTCAGCTGTATGGTGTATCGGCAATGTTTGTCACATTGGTAAAGTTTGCTGTGCGCTATTTTACTGGTGTCATTATGCTCAGTGAAGAGTACGACAATCGACGTTGATCAGAAAACCAATCAACAAATAAGTTTGATCGAAAGTTTAAGTTGTTTGTAATTGAAAAGATTGCGCTCGAGATTGCAATGTATGGTCTTCATTTAATCACTCAGGAATTCTATTTGCGAATTGCCTACAAACGAGATTATGTTTCGCATAATAGACTAGATTTCAATCTTTATGTTCCAAGCTTAAATACCGGGCCTTATCACGCTGTACTCATAGTGGGATTGCTTCCTTTGCATTAAAAAGCTTTTGATTGTTTTATAGTTTTAATATAATAATTGCAAATAAAAATCCCATTTATAAGTGACCTATGCATACTATCTTTCCATAATGATACACTAATTTCATATTCTGTTATACACAATCCTCAAAGAGTTAAGTTGCTGCAACTTTCAGTCATATACGCGTCAGTAAGAGCAGTGCATTTTGAAACTGTCTATTACAAAATTAGATTCTACTATCCTCAGTCGCAAATGGTTGAGAGATTCCTGCAGTGACGTTAAACTCCATATTCACTCACACTACTATCATCTAATTCTGACTCAAATATAAAATCTTGGTTCGTTTCTGCTAATCTTCATCGCCGAGATTTACGACCTTCACTGATCCACTGACCTTCCGTGAACTTCGAGCGATGAATTAGTAATCTAATTAATAATATATATCCAATAATAGCAGATGTACCAATCAAGAAGGTCACAAGATTCAATTAGAAGCTATCTGATTGGTTAATAGTGGGTTAAAGAAAGTTCATCATTCGGGACTAACGCTCAAATTGGGTAATATTGGATCTTGTAGCGGAAACGAACTAAGTAATATTATATAGATTTTCATTATATTACCATAGCCTAGATCAACTCGTACTATTAGCGAAAGAAACTCGGGGACAAGTGTTGACATAACATACTCAAATGTACAACCCATATAATATGCTAGAGAAATCAATGTTACAACAAACATAGGATAGTCAATTATCACGTCCATTTAATATATTAATTTCGCATCCTTTATTTCATTTTCCACCAAAATTAATTGCATGTTACACGTTCTACCCATATCACTAATTGTATCCTGCGCCCCTATCTCACTGAAATGATATCTCAAAATCTATGTAGATATTTATAAAAAGTCAAATCTCCATGCAGCTGAGGAACTGACGGAGCTCCTATATTGGCGTATTTTCAAGTTTGATCTCAGCAAATCAAATGCGCTCTCTTGCAAGTGTCTTTGGGGATGGCTAACAAACTTACTACGTGGCTGAACTTGTGTGTCGGAGTACGAAGCTTGGACATAATGAACAAAGAGTTTTTACGAATCTGCATTGAATTCCCAGATGGCTTTCAAGCAGATTGCTTTAAAAGTTCGGCGCGTGTTACATTTATTCAACATTACTTCCCACTCGAAATACAACCGTGTCTATTGTCAGTTCAATGTGTGTTTATGGTCAATACATGCCATTAACGATGAACTGGAATTCAACAACGATATAGTCTACTAGGCCGCCTAAATATGAATAGCAGCGTTTCAAATATCTGATGAATGTAAGTGATAATGACATTTTCTTCGCCCTTATTATTTATCCCAACGTCAGGCCCTCTAAACATTCGCTACTCTCATTCGCCGTCCGTGTAATTCATCCTTCATGTTCATCCCGCGTCTTTCAAACTCTCTGTCCGTCATGCTTCCTGCTCACGCTCTCAGACAGAAACTCGCCTTTCCTCTTCTCAACACCTCCGAGTGTAATATAGTATACTTCCGAGTGTAATATACTTCCGAGTGTCCACATGTAACATTCCTTCCTTCCTTACTTCCTTGCATCCTTATCTGCCCACATCGTCTTTACATGCGCCATCAATATAGCTGGTTCTTGTTTCTATCCCTAGCATTAAATATCCTTTAACTTCTTATAGTAATATAATACTAGTATATTCTAAGCTGACCAGCTTTGATAGCAGCTCTACACCACTTTTTTTTTTATAGACAAAATAAATGTGCCCCTCGCGTATAGTCCAACTTTGCAATTATCAGTTCCTCTACTCTAGGTTGTATCTTTCCTTGTTATAGGGCATTAACCAATCGACACACCTCGGGTGTTTCCGTCACCTATCCCATCGCTAGACCGTGATTCCATGGCTGACATGACCAAAATGTAGGCATTTCCCGAGAGGTCCCGAACAAGATGGAAAACGGATGCTACTTTGAATGTCAGTTTTCACTCGGATTGTCTATTCTTTGTATAATAATTTAATAATACGACACTAGTCTTGAACTCGATGGTATGGCGATCAGGCCGATCAGAGACTGAACTATTCTGTGACGTCACAGCTCACACACAAGGCTACAATGGTAGTAATGTAGAGACACCCGAGAGATCATGTACGGATGACACGAGGTGATCCGAATGGGCATTAACGACTGTCTTCGTTTATCTCCGTCCGCATCTTTCCTTGCTACAGGACATTTCCGCCTTTATCACTGACACTGTATCTGTGTTTACTTGTCCGTATCAATAATTCTTTCAAACTGAGCCGATTCTATCACGGGTGGAGAACCCGTATACAAACTTCTCCTTCCCTTTGATTGATATTCACCCCCAAATCCATTGATATACACCCCCAAATCCATTGATATTCACCCCGAAATCCATTGATATTCACCCCGAAATCCATTGATATTCACCCCGAAATCCATTGATATTCACCCCGAAATCCATTGA
>JAULBO010041341.1:0-11746 GCA_032355325.1 Clypeosectus delectus | reverse complement strand
ACACACACACACACACACACACACACACACACACACACACACACACACACACACACACACACACACAAACACACAATATATTAAGTGCTATGCACACTGTCTATTTGTGTGACACGATGGACTATTTGTACGGTTCCACGACACTCTCTTCGTATTCACGAATGTTGACGGAGACTAGTGTATGTATAAAGCTGGCTTATTAACAGCCCATTTACGGCCTCTGCGCAGCGCTGGAATACTGGTGCGAGCGTGTAGAACTAGCCTGTAGGACAGCCATTGTTTGGCAATCAACGTCCAGGCATTGTCTACTAGGAATTACCTCACAGACATAAATCCTGCTGGTATTGCGGCACAGACTTTGCGGTATAGGGAACAGGAATTGCATCTACACGCTAACCAGCAATTTGCATGTCATGCAGCTAGAAGGCATGGAGTGATTATTGGGGTCCGTGTGCGGATCGGACACCAGTTTTAGGTTTGAAGAAGTATTATGCTTGTACATACTATGAGACAGCTTACGAACTGGATTCTGTACCATGTGTTTGAAAAATATACTTCACAGTATAGATGTTATTGTTTAATGTCCAGAACATTTCTGTTAGTCAACGTAATAATGAGAATGAAATGTCATTGACATGGGAAATAGGATAAACTGTAGCACATGCTTTCATATGGTATCTGGATCGGCATACATTATTCTAGCGTTCTGTCAGGTCTAGGATCCCGTAGTTGTAACCTATGCTTAACTAAAACACAATAACATACGAACCTCATTTCCTTTTCTAAAATCAATGTAATGCCTCCTTGCTCAAACACTCTCTGACTTATTGCTGGGAACAACATCGGTTGGATCTTGAAGTCCAGTTAATAAGCATTACTCCACTTCTGAATAACCCAGTAAATAGATGCTATATCTGTGAAGATATTGTTGTCATTTGTAATACTAGTAATTCACACATCGTAGAGACGACTGTTTGACAGTCATCCAGGATGAATCGGACTTCTTCAATGAGGATATTTTTTAATGTCAGAATACATAATTATGTAATGGATCTACACTGTGTGTCTTTATGAGTCACTTCTCAATCCCTCTCTCCACCCCTCTCTCTCATAATTTCTCTCACTCTCTCCCATCCTTTCTCATTCTCGCCCTCTCTGTCACTCCACCTCCCATCTCTCTCCCATCTCTCTCCCATCCGTTCTCCCTCCCATCCGTTCTCCCTCCCATCCGTTCTCCCTCCCATCCCCCATTGCTCTGTGCCTGGGTGTGTAGAAATATCATAAACCCAAAGAGCCACCGGGCACTGTCGAGATAGATGGCATCAAGTGCATCTGTCTGATTGAATCAATCTACTCCTGGCAACAGTGACCACAATATTTAAGACATGGTTCAAGTCAGTACAGCGACCGACACATCTCAGAGTGGAGGCCACGTCTACACGATTCTTACAACACAGTTCTGAACTACCAACCTTTCCATCGCCTCCATTTCCGTGGTAATATTGATAAATTTGTGCATTTCCATATATTTCATTTTGACGTCATAATTATTTCCTAATCAATGCTGACTTAATATAGACTGTCAATAACCTTCTCACTCAATGCACATATTTATTAAAAATATTTTCTATACTTTCCCTATAGTCTGTGAATAATTTACATATTATTAAGGACATGTTGTATCTAAATGCAAAGCAGCATCAAACTCGAGATGTCTCCGGACGAGAAAAACCACACATAAGGGCAAGCTCAATCATTGCTTGTTTCAAATCCCATTGTTACGATTATCAGAACGTGCCCGTAAATGAAACTGTCAATTACTGCGTGTTTAGGTTCTGTCATTGAAATACATCCAGAGTGCAGTCGGAGACTTCATCATCGAGTTCGTGCTCGACGCCAATGTTTCCATTCTTCAGATCTCGCGGAGTCACGTCTCGGTGAAGTCCCCCGCGCCGGTGCGTGTCCTCCGAGAAGCCAAAAAATTATTACCCATTCCCTTCTCATTGATATTGTCTTAAAACATCATTTGTAACTGTCTTCAGTCAGTGTATGGATTGTCCGAGACAGTTCAGTAGCCGACACGCAGATGATGCCCCGGTGATGGAGATCTGCAGACTGATATGAAGATGGCGTCCAATTTGCAATCCTGGAAAGTGTATCATTTGTCAAACTGGAGCTCGTATATCGCTGACTGATGGATGCATTGTCACTTTTATATTGCGAAGAATTACCAATATGCACTTCCGATATGGCCATTGATCTTGTGTAAATGTCGTTGTGTATTGTTCTACGTTATAACAATATGATATTGATTAAACGTTAACCCTGTCATAATGCTGTATAATGCAGAATGTGTTGATTAAACAAAATGATGACATAATCGTTGTTCTATCCTGCAATGCTATTATACCAAATAATGTGCTCTGCCTATGTTTAACCATATTATGGTACTAAATCTGATTACATGGCACATGCTTTCGTAGCGATTAGAATTGCCAGCTACACACAAATTCGTATTTCATTGAATGATTATATGTCTATATAGTACACACATACACGCACAGACACATACACATACACACATCCACACGCCAGCAGCCTATATGAATCACAACACAGATCTGACGAGATATCAATGAACACGTCAAACTTGCAAGGCGAGCAAATACTCTCAAATACCCTCTGGGATGCTGAACAAGGCACACAGGACAACCATCGACCCATGTATTCAAACAAACTACGGGCACTTTCCCCATCAAATGGACCCCGACTAGTTTCTAGTAGGCTTACCATCCACTCGGCGAGACGGGGCGAATTACCGCATTTCCGCTCTTAAATAGACGCGGCGGGCAAACGTCAAGGGATGTTATACATTATAGGATGCTTAGAAGTTTTGCAAATATCGGTACTGCAGATGTGCTGAACTCGCGGTCCAACTTGGCATCGGTGGCGTCTTGTTATTATGTCCACGTGTAGGCCCGCGGGATGGCGTTGACAGGGTGACATCAATTAACTGTTTGCATTAACTCAGCTACATGTATGTGAGAAAACATATAATAGAGAGTAAAGGTAAACACGTACATACTGTGTATATTCGTTATTTTCATTCCAGTGTCACAAGATTGACTCGCAGCCCAAAGCACTTCGAGTTCAACTCCGTGGTGACACGAACAGCATTATCTAATGCCTACCCATGTCGTTACTAAACTGTAATTTAGCACGATTCCATACTCAATGCAAGGTTTTGTTCACAAATCTCCATATAATATTTCAGTCTGAGCATGCAATGGTACTCAAAATGTTTAGTAACCTCGGAGCCCGGCTTCCAAATAAAAACAAAATTGCTACTCGAATTACCTCTAAAAGAACGTTATTCATGCATACGTATTTCCTACATTTTAGCGATAACATGCTTGAAATTACGGTCAAATATGGAGGTTTTGCTCAACTGGAAACACGCTGCTGGGCTGTACATGCGGGTAATATTGTATAGGGTGTGTATGTAGACACAAGATGACATAACATCCGGTGACATAAACTGGTCAAATATCTAAATGCGCTACGCATTCACATAACCACGTGATAATACCAATGCCATTCATAGCAACCATTGCAAGCATCATTAGCAACCACGATTTAATATTCACGATACATGTTTACAGATATTTTCGTGGTTCGTTAGATTTGCTATTTTCAAGGCTACACTATTGTATTTTAGTCTGGTACATGCAGAATTTTCAAACCGTGCCGTATCGATGTTCATTAAATGGCACGGTCTCATAAGCAATTATCTAATGCTATATAGCTTCAATTAGGTGACCCCGGAAGCATGGAAACGGAAATGCTTTCCAGACGAGACTTACACTCCTCCCTATTGTAGAAATCTGCAAATGCAATCCATGACACTCACTTGCTGAAGCCAGCTGGAAGTTGTCGGAGATGTCGATGATGTCCATGGTGACGTTGAACTTGAAGTACGAGTCTCTGTCGTCGTCCATTCTGTGCTGTTCTATGGCGTACTCGAACGCTCTTCTCGAGATCTGGTCAGTCTTGTCGAATATTGCACCTGCGCAGCAACAGACAATAACCTGTTTATTAAGACGGTCTAGTTTATGCAACACAGCGACTTTTGAAACAAACAAATACATCACAAAAGGAGCGACGAACAGACAAACAAATAAAGGCAAACGCTCACACAAACGTTCTTAAATAGTTCACATGGACACACACACACATACGCACGCACACACACATACGCACGCACACGCACACATACACACACACACACATACGCACACACGCACACACACACGCACACACACACACACACACACACACACACACACACACTGTACACACAATTGACGAATAATAATGTTTAAAGAAATGGTGTTGTCTTTATTTCCATACTGGAGTCAGTCTCTTGGTACATACTATTTATAGTGCTTTTGTCGAACACGTTTGGAAGAAGTTTGTACGTATAGCTGACATATGACGTACACTGTACATGTATGGCTAATCTACTAATATCTGACTCCACAAAATAAATCACAAAAGGAGCGACGCACAGACAGACACATAAAGGCAAAAGTTCTTAAATAGTTCACATGGACACGCACAAAAGACAACACAATTCACGAATTTTCCGATCTGTGAATTTACGGTAGTGTTATCTTCAATACTCAGTATACTGCCTGTAAATACGTACTGTATATTGTGAGGTCACCACACTGATGATATGCTGGCAAAGACGCTATGGTTGTGTTTCATGGATTGACGTAATATGTTAACGTGGAAAATGATTCTACTCTTAAAAATACTTCATACATGTAGCAGACAAATGTAGACATTTATATATACTTTTGTGGAGATTCAATAATGATTTAGTAGTAGTTTCTTTAGTGAAATACAGGGGCCCTATTCTCGAAACTTCTTAACTTAAGAATTTCTTAGTCAGAAAATATCTCTATAAAATTGTCATAAGCAGAAACCCAGTTAGGCAAATTCTTAGTGCTTACGAACTTCTTAGGACTTAGGAAGTTTCGAGAATATGGCCCCTGGTTTGCCTTTAGCAGTTCAAACACTACCTTGGAATATGCTTTTTACTCGTTAAACGAAACTCTTATCCACCTTGGAAAAAAAGTTACAAAATAGTCAAACTTACTTCAGACAGTTATACCGTATGCCACCTATCCTATAACCCTATCATCTACACGTATATCAGTATTAATACCCATACTCTCCACATTATATATGGTTACCACACCTTCCGTGTCCGGCAAGCCATTTCTAATATTAGATTAACCGTCCGTCTGTCTAACCGGATGACCAGGCCTGTGGCGTGGTATTCCCCTGCCCCTACTTTGCCTCTCCGATTGCTGTGTCTAACCGGATGTCCAGGGCTGTGGCGTGGTGTTCCCCTGTTCAGGCATGTGGCGTGGTATTCCCCTGCCCCTACTTTGCCTCTCCGATTGCTGGAGCACATGCTCGCCTCTCCTCCTCACCGGAAACCGACAAGCAGTGGTCTCTGCTGTAGCACCTTGTGCTGGGCAGGTGATAATTCCTCACACGTACTCGCAGAGAATCAGGTGCCAGGTATGGGAATTTAACACGTGGAGTACAAGAACCAATATCGGGACGAATCCGTAACTTAATAATTAAAATGTAGGATAATGTTAACACACACATGGTTTCCACAACCGAGCACATAATGATAAAAGCATGTAAAATGCTGTACTGGACACTCAAATATGTCTCTGAACTTATGGAAGTTGGAAAAGAGAAGGCACCAACATGAAAGGTATGAAATGAAAGGAGTGGAAGCGAGGTAATAAGTTGGTATCTTTGAAGTTAAATCCACGAATTAGAGTTAAACATTTTGAAATTACAGCATACTTAATATAGCTAGGCCAATGTCTCCGATCGTGGAATAGAATATATGGCACGACATTAAATTATTTAAGCCTGTTTTTGTTTGCTCAGTTTCTGCTATATCAAATCAAATCAATATGTTCTCACTGGTATTGCCTTCAATGGGATTATGTATAACATATACCCAAAGTTTCACGTTCTTCCAATTACCAAGACATAATTTATGATCTTTATATTACTATCAATGTATAAACACTTCCATACATATACAAAGCTCTCCAGCATTATATTAAAATATTACTAATATTAGTATTACTACTAATATAACTATTGTTACTACTACTATTACTGCTACTACCACTACTACACGTATCATTACTTCTACTACTACTACTACTAATGCTACTATTACTATTGTTACTACTACTACTACTGCTGCTACTACTACTACTACTACCACTACTACACGTATCATTACTTCTACTACTACTACTACTACTACTACTACTACTGTTTCTACTACTACTGCTGCTACTACTACTACTACTACTACTGCTGCTACTACTACTACTACTACGACAATTACTACCACTACTACTTCTTTTACTGCGACTACTACTACTTCTACTTCTGATAACAATATAGATTTATGCAGTGAAAATTCCGATAACACCCTCAGTCACGTTTCATCAAAATACAATAATAGTATATATTATAATAGTTTAAACTAAACGTTATTTGGATTATGCAAAACATGAACGTTGACTGGGGTCGCTATAGGAACTGCATATATATACCTCCAATTTGTCACCAGAGGAAATTCATTGTATGCCGACTTCTTCAATTATTTGAAAGGGGAACGAATGAAGGATACAAGCGAGAAAGATGTTTTCAAATAAATACTAAATAGATCGATACCGCGTACCTTTGTTTTCCACAGTTGTTTAGAATATATCACGTAACTTTATCACCCCACACTTCAAATGATCTATACATATACGAATAACGAAGACACTGTAGGAGTTAAGTATTCAGTTATAATATAGTTAATATTAACACGGCCCCGTGTAGCGTATGATTGCATGGCGACCATCGTTTCCACCAACACCAATTGGCTCGAAATTAGCGTCACTTCTATAATGGCGGCAGCCATGGTGAGTGAAACCGCCAATTATAACACTTGGTATGAATAATTGAACATTGTCCTAACGGGGGATTAATTTGTATCATACTCGCTACAACAGGCATGCATCACGGATGAAAATCATGAGACCCAAATTAAAATTAGTATTGCCTCTTTTGGTAAGATCAGACATGCAGAAGTAAGACTTGAGAGAAAAAAGCGTGAATTTAGGGGAATATTTTCCACAGTCATGACTGCGAATAGAGAATGCATTTAATAGTAACAGTTTATTATCTGATTCACCAAACTGGCAATTCTCGCTGCGATGCAACCAGTGTTGTGTGTTTAAATACTTACCTATCGGGAGCGCCCATTGGTATTGTACAGCTAACGTCGACTTCACACAGAGTAAAACACACGCACAAATAGTATCCAGCACAGAGAATCTCATGTTTTCACTGTAAATAAAATTCCTTCACAGTTGCACGTTACATCCCAGTTACTTTCACACAACAAACACACACGTGCGTTTGGATGTTGTCACACACCACTTTGCGCATGCTCAGAGGCGCGCTTACTGGTGACACCCATCTTTATCTTTATTGATTTTTACTGCAAGTCGTAAAGACAGAAGTCTGCTACAGTTCTTCCCCTTACACCACTCTTCAGCCAGAGAGTAGAGGGGAAGCTGTTTCAAAGTTGTCTTTAGAGGAACCTTTCTGCCATTTGCTGGAATGTTCAAGGAACAAGAGAGGAATTGACTGGAATATATCACCGGTGCGCTGGGTGCACTTATTCATGGGGATATCTTGAACATAATTGATTCCACTGGCGCTAGCATCGTAGAAATCATGGCCAAAATGAATCACTCAATTTCAAATGATTCTTGATTCCAAGTCAAGGCTCGGTAATTGAGACCATTGGACGTCTTATATTACTGATATATGTTTTTCTCCATGAACTTTTTATTTTATTTTTATCTCCATGATCTGCATTTGGTCTGTATACATAATTTCACTGGACGGCTAATCTTTTCACATCTAGTAACCGATTTCAATGTTGGACAAAAACAGCAATCCTCAACTCATCTACACTCAAATCGATTACACAGGACATGGGGAAAATTAGGTATATTTTTATAAAGCAAATATTTATCCGATCCTGTTGTTATCGCTCCTAGTGAAGGGTTTGTATAGCGGTTGTTAGTTGGCTCGCGCAATCCTAAAATCGATAGAGTGTTCCCCCTTGGGGGTGGCGGAAACACGAAATCTAATTACAGAATTCTTGCCTCTGAGGTCAGTGTATTTATGTCTGTTATAATGGGATGTCTAGGGGCTTCCGAAAGCTTAAAGACAAGACGCACTAATTTGAAAAGTTCGAGAGATACTCCAGCAAAGAATAGAGCACAAGTGAGACAATTACAGCGCTGAGATAGACGAGCGATCTGGTATAAACGTGACTCTATGTCCATGTGAAACTGTTGTTATAGAAAACCAATGCAGGGGACAGCACTCAAACGGGTTCGATTAAATTGTTTGTATAGACTTCCACCGAACATTAAATCCCGCTGAATGCGTTGCACATCTGTATTGTATGATAATATGAACATTCTATTTTATCTTCATAATATGCTGTCGCGTGTACACTGCTGGCGTGTTTTGTGTCCAATGTAGATTATTTTCCACTATATTTTACCCCACAATGGAATATTCTGCTGACATGCTGTTTGATAATTTTTCTATATTTGTTTAGAAATGTTTTAAAATGTAACTACGTTATTTGAAAGTTATTGTCTTTATTAAAATCGTCCTTGATATCAATTCAATAACTTAAACAATACACAGAAGTATGAATGCTGGATTTAGTAAAAAGATAATATTTACTGTATTGAGGATATACTATAATGTCATGTGATTGCGAAATGTGAATGAAAATAATAATTGAACTATTTTCTTTAGTGTAATCAACATCTGTATATATGTTTCTAATAAATCTAGCACCTTTCAGTATTAATATAAAACATAATATATCAAACGTCAATGTTTATTAAATTAATGAAAACCGACATATGTATGCAGATATAGCTAAAGCTCTGGTTCTCGGCTGGTTGTTCGGTGATAATTTAATTTCAGGTCTTCTGAGTAGTGTTACAGATACACACTAAACCAATTATCTATGAATTTATGGTAGATATCTCTATGCCAATGCGACGGTGGTAATTCAGCATCACGGTATACTGTTCATAAATATACAGAAAGTCACGCGAAATCTTCATGAAAATTAACAATAGATATAGAAAAGAACTCTACAAAGCCCTGTGACATATTGCTTTGCAAATGTGTTTTGAAATCCTTAGCTTTGCAGACAGTTAAAACCAAATGGGAATAGTTTTTATTATTGCAGAAAGGTAAGCTTCAACTCTGCCTACAGTACTAGAAAAGTGTCATTGCCACGGATGCAGTGATCCACCAAGACACTAGGACATTTTTACATGAAGAGGTCAAAGCAACTTTGCGTTCTCCTCCGTTTCAACGCCTGGCTCTGGGTAAAACAATTCTAATCTTCTATCTTCTTTGCCAGCATTCGATACCCTCCTCGTCTATTTGTATTATGCCAATTTATGGGGCGCTATGTCTTACTCGCAAGCGTCACTCCTATCGAATTTACGCGCAAAGAATCTCATTCTTCCCGCAAACCGAATAACGACTCCCCGTTCGGAGAAATTAGACAGATAACAATGCGACAGACTCATTGTTGCTTGAGGGTAAAACGTACTGCCACTTCCGGTTGCCATGACGACGGCAGATTTCCTTGTTTAAAAGGAATGGGTGCATGGTGGCCGGCACTCCCCTCGAGGGAGGGAGTGTCAAAAGGAATGGCATGTAACGTGAAGTAGAGCTCACGGATTCTTTAACATAGAAAGCTTTGCGTTGGACTATTCCCGTACAACATGCACCATTATTCCATACCAATGGCTGAATTTGTTGTACAGATACCTACAGTTTTGAACTCATATATTCATACTTTGCTCTTGTACTTTTGCTTGTGTATTTTCTCAAAATTACCAATGGTGGTACACGAGATACAACATACATGTTTATAAAGCGAAAATAAGATATGTGCAATACTGGGCATTGCAGTACAACGAGTCAATACATATTCATGGTGTAAGTGTTATTATTTTTAAAATTTAAAGAATTCTGTTACAGAATGTACATGTACACGTATATATACGCATTTCTTAATTTTAATTTTGTTTAGTAGCCACGTTCATGCACATACTGCACTGACCGCACATTTAACCTAACTTGAAGCAAGTCAGACTGGCACTCCCGATATATTGGTGCTGACTTCGGTTATATATCATATAATATGTGGGTCAAGCGACTTGCATAGATGTGTGTTTAGTACATACCATATATTTCTGTCGGAGCGATATAAATGGTTTTTATTGCTAAGCGTGACCCCGAGGAATTTATTAGTCATTTCTCGTCGGTCATGCCGAAATATGACGGATCAGCTCGGAGGGCCAGGCCAACAAATTGGCACCCAGAACAACCTGGTTAAGCACTCGGGAGTTGGGGGGGGGGGGAGGGGGGAGGCGGAGGCGGGAGGAGAAGGATGATCCATATTTGCCTCCGTTCGCCAACATGAACTAGCCAACCTCGAAAAGTAGCAAGGATATTGGTATTCTGTTCCATATCTGGGTTGGTTATTCGCAAAGTAACCAAGCCATAAACTATGATACATGCTACAATGCATGTATGGTTTATTACATTTAAATACTACATCCATAACAAGTAAATGATTTTATTGTTTGTTATTAGTATTTATTACACTACTGTTGAGATATCAGCCATGCCATAACTGTTGACTTATCTCGCACTAGTGAGATATCACTTTGCTATTTATAGCTATAAGTTTGAATTTCACCTTTATTTGATGTTTTACATGGACATATTTCATTTAATCCATTGAACTATATATTTACGACGCACGAAAACCGTGACGTCACTGTGAAAGCGGTCGAGTATATTATGTAGTCTGAGCTGACAGCGGGGAAACAATCTTGTAGACATCATCCTGGTTTATTTGCATGTCCGGGTTGGTAGTGTAATAAATAAAATACTAAACTCGCTTCCGTTTCATACCATTTACAAATAAAATAAACTCGTGACTAGTTTAATACACATGGTATGGCACGGCAGCTGTTTTTTTAAATTCTCTATGTAGACTATCTGGTGTATGTTATGCAATTAAAAACGACCATGCATTAATTAATTTCGGAAAGCTGAGAACTATTGCGATGGCAGACTGATAAAACAGTGGTCTGGTCCCATTTGAATATGCAATATATGCTCCCAAGGTAATTCTTTTGTGAACTAAGGTATTTATTTTTTTAACGTATAATATTATTCTTATTATCCATTTCTATTGTTTTTATTTGTCGGAATAATAGCTCTAACGAGATAACGTTTCTGAAAATTAGGTGCTATAACCATTATTATCTGCGCTTCGAGCATGTATTTACGCATGGAGTCATCGCATTATAAATGTACTATTATTATTATTATGATTCTTACAATGTACAAAGCTATACAATTAATTCATCACTGCACCAGCTTCATACTACCCGGATGAGATATAAACGTTAGTAACGAGTTTACAATATTTACTCAGTTATGTATGGAATTCAGATAACCGTGTCTAAGTTGCAACAAAATATTGGTTGTCGATTGTAAACAGCAGTCG
>JAULBO010041118.1:0-20183 GCA_032355325.1 Clypeosectus delectus | reverse complement strand
ATGTATAACTATGAACACTAGCATGCATAACTATGAACACTAGCATGTATAACTATGAACACTAGCATGTATAACTACTATGAACACTAGCATGTATAGCTATGAACACTAGCATGTATAGCTATGAACCCTAGCATGTATAACTACTATGAACACTAGCATGTATAACTATGAATACTAGCATGCATAACTATGAACACTAGCATGTATAACTATGAACACTAGCATGTATAACTATGAACACTAGCATGTAGGCCTGTATTTTCGTACGATTTGAAGTTGCATACAGTTCTAGTTTCTCTAAACACGAATACGCAATATATTTCAGATATAAAGTTCCTCTGTATAATCAAGAACGCACGGTATCGTGCAACTGTAGAATCCGATGTAGGGTCGACGCTAGTCTGTGTAAAGACCCTGTTCTCAACCAAATACTCCTATTCCAAATACCTCGGATGAACAAAAGCAAGTCTGAGGTTAACGATTTTCAGAGGCTCCTTTCATATAAATAATATGCCCATCCTCTGAGACTATTGATAGTCTAGGTCGACGCATATTTTCCTAGCGTATGAATCCAGATGTATCGTATTATGTGTGTAACACCAACATTATACTGTCTGCCATATGCATATTAATAAAATGTATGCATTTATGTACGCTATATAATTGTTTGATAAGTTGCCAACAGGAGGCTTCACGAGTGTCGTAATTAAGTGACTCTCCCGTGGATATGATGAACGCATGGAGGAGATAACTCTGAATGTGCTCCTCTGAGCTGCACAGTCTATGTCCTTGCATGCAAACACAATACGAACAACATCAAGTTTGGTGACATACACAAGCATGTGTAGGTATGTGCGTATGCGTTCGTATGTGTGTATGTATTCGTGGGTGCGTGAACGTGTCTATAATACTAGTACTACTGTAGTACATGTATGTTTCCGCATCTGTCTCGTTATGTCTATCAATAGATTTGTTTCGTAAAATATACTTAATCAAGGAATGCGTTTCTTGTTTTAAAAGCATACTATCACGGCTTTGTTTACATAGTTCATGGTCAAACGTATTTTTACCTGAAGGTGTGTACATTTGATGTCTACACAAGCATATTGGCTAACCAGCTACATTTTTCACACAATGTGTCCGTTTAAACAAATATTCATATTTTAAATGAGTATAGCTGCTAAGCTATAATTGTATTGTCTTTGGAACATCGTGAATTGTTAAGCTTACGGGTTTCAACGATTAGAGTTATCCCCCTTAGAACATTAGCCTATAGAAAATTGATATGTTATACGTAATTACAACGATTATTCGGGTTGTGTCGGAAATTAACTGCAATGGAATCATCGTATCTATCCTACAACCGTGAAACGATATTGTGTGGGTACAAAGGTGAGTATGTGTATGCTATGTGCATGTACTTTGCATTTTTAACTGCAATTCCCTCCAAAAGGACAACTTAATATGTGATAACTATGCCTTTAATATCGCTAATAAGTAAATAAGTAACACAATAAAATACATGGTAATATATTTTAATGGAAAATAATAAAACAACTACTAGTATTATGCTATGAGAGCATGCGCATTTGACATACCAGTGTATATTTGACAAATATATTACTGACCAAGAATCCCGTTAAGGTTATACAAGAGACTGAACAAAGGAATGGACGATATATGTTCCAACTTATAACAGAGCTACTATACTAGTATATCGGGCATTAGTGTCGTTATTTGTCGCCGTTGGTGGTTGGCCTCCGCAGACACAATTATCAGATTTCAACAAATATTAACAATATCGCCTGGCCGAGACCTTTGTCCACGGAACGACAATAACCCAGGCATAACATATCGCCACTTACAGCTTGAACTGCTCACTTCAAGCCAAACAATAAACCTTGTTGAGGAGAAAATATTGGCTAGAATTCAAGATATTAAGATTACCAATAGAAACATATCGCATGATAGTCCTTGACAGAACTGTTGGTTTTACCCCCAAACGACTTGGAAAGTTGACAAGAGATTTTTCACTGATTGGTGGGACCACGGTTCGTGTTTGTTGACACTTTGCACTTAACGTGGGTCTGGTTAGAACGGCTGGGTGGGACAGCAGTATGCGTAGTACCGTATACTGTAATACTAGTATATAACAATCCACATAGGACGGCAACGGTAACCGTACGTGCATATATAGTGTCGTCCTATAGGCTAGCGTTGCACTAACTGCATGCACTATTGCCTGTTTAGTATTAATGTCATACGTACTTCAAAGTGTGATGACATAAATATAAGTAAAGCAGTACATGAGGAATGGGAATATTATCGGGTTTGGGGTTTATTAATTATTATTGATCTGTTAATGTCAGGGTTCTGTCAACGAGATTCGGTATCATAAGAACACGTTGTAAGACTGTCTGGCAAGCTTCGTTGGTTTTTCACTGAACGAGAAAGCACATAATTATTGCCCCAATGCTGTAGATTTCGAGGAATATAATTATGAGTCTGTTTCAGCACTGAGACGGTAGCAGTGTTCTACGGTTGAGCAGAAACTCAAGCTCACGATTTATTTCGGGAAATCTGGGCCGGAGTACGGAACGTTTCAATTAACCTCGGTGGTTGTGTTAGTAGCATATTTGACTATGTATGCAAATGTTTACCACATAATTATAGCATCATTGTGCTGAGCCCTTAATCCCACCCCATTGTTCATTTGTAAAATGAATACTGGAATATATTCCACGAGTGTTGTATTATATATATTATTGTAGGTACAGTATATAATGTGAATAGAACGTACCGTTGTTGTGTTGTTTTGCTATAAGCTGGATACAACACGCCGTACACATACGATTCTACACGTGGCATATTCATTGACACACATCTGTATTCTAGTTGTGGGTAGTCTAGTTTTGTGTATACGTCATCAGCTATAGGTTACGTTTAGCGTCACGTTGATGGAAAAGTATATACATGCAATACTATGTAGTTCTACACTGCGATAGATAGGGACACATCTCTGGATGTTGCCCATGCCAATTGGTCCTATGGTCAACCGTTCGACTTGCTCAACACACTGGGAAGTATACACATCGACATTGACGATCACCATATCAACCTACTCGGTACTCACTCACGTCAAGAAACGTACAATGGCCGTATGCCAAAGCATTTGAGAAGTTTGACGCATCCACCCTGCCGCAGCAGACTCGCAATGGACGTATAGACGCGACCATTTCTGAAGGCACTCCGTCATATTGTTCCGTGTAAAGTGAACAACATCAACACATCTACACACGCACACATACACACGCACACATACACATACACGTACCCAGATACACACATACACCTACATTATCTCGTTAGCAAATACTATAGATCGGATATCGTCCACGACGAATCCATTGACAACTGAAGTCAACGACCCTTAACCTTAATCCATGGAATATCAGACCCAGCAGCTTTTCTAACTTTAATAGTAAGACATCACCATTCAAAATTCAGATTTCATTCACATAAGTCCCGATCTAGTTATCCACACCCTCGCGAAACTAATCCTAGATTTTCTAAGTAGAAGGTCTAGATCAGTGCGACATCGGGGGTGGTCAAAAGATTTCGCGCTATTAAAGTCGCTTGACCAAACAAACAGAGTGGAAACGCTTCATGACCGAGCCCATAAACTGACCAGCAGAAGACGTTCCCGGCGTCCAACACGATGACCACGATAAGCTTTATAGAGGTATCGTCACTGTTATAGGAATCTACTTAAACTAAACTCTTTGAAGGCGACACAGTGCACGCGGAGTGACCAGCGATAAATTAGCCATCATCATTAACTCATAATCTAACTAGACGAGGGTTCACTTCAAATTCGAACCAAAATTGCACTTACAAAGGTCTATTTCGCATTTTAATTGAATTGATAATGAACACGGATAGAGATGAAGAGAACGAAAGTCATTAACGTTTTAACGGACGTATTGTCCAAGCAAGATAGCATGATACGTTGCATTCAATGCTATGCGAACCATATTAACACCGTCGTATATTGAAGTTTTATTGCTTTTACCCTTTTGAATTGTATCTATGTCAGTGCATTATTTCTGTTCTTATCACAGAGAATCGTGTGATGATATTGTCCTTTAGTTTAATACTAGTACTATAGTATGTGTATGTTTGATGATGAATATCATATATAGTGTGATGTTAACCGATAGCATGTACTAGTTTTCTTCATAAATATGCGCAGGGGTGTTAATGAATATGCGAGAAGCTTAACACTCACTGGAATGCGCTATACTGCATCAACGCGAAAAGTTGTTTATTTTACACTAGCTTAGAAAACAAGTCTACCACTTTACTTGCATGCTTATTTTTACTAGTATATATTTTCGCGGCTACATCATGGAAGATATCCATTTGGTATCTGCTAGATCGTTTGATTAGTAAACTCTATATGCAAAAGTTACCATACATGTTGTAATCTTGTTGTATTTTTAATTCTTAGTCATCAGGAAAATAGTTGATATTAGTAATAGTCATATCATATATTGCAATTGTTTGCAAGTAGACACCTATTATTGGGATAGGCCTATGCCTGTACCAGTATCTTATACTACAAACTCACATGAAAACAATAATACTGTTTTTAAATACTACAAACTCACATGAGAAAACAACATACAGTGTACTCTGTCTAAATCGGCATATGTAATCCGGCAATCTGCATATACCGGCTCAATTTCAAAGTCCCTGCTGGCGACAGTGACTCTTGACTTTTCTCGGTCCCAACGTGTGCCGGTTTAGACAGAGTACACTGTACTGTATTTAAATATGCATGGGAAAACATCCAGGAAATGATCTTGGCAAAGTATCCCGTATACCTCACAGGAAGTGATGGTCATACCAGCAAGCTTTGAACATACACCAGACTGATAAGCCAGTAGTATTTCATTTCTGGAATTCGGCACAAATGTTCGTTTTTTCATGGCTAAAATAGATAAATGTCTTGTGTGGGGTGTTGTTATTGCATTCCAGTGACTGGGTATATAGTGGAAGATATACGTATACGCGGTTTTTCTTCTCCAGACCAACTGGAAATAGGAGCTGTACAGATAGCGCAGAACCGCCATCAAAGGTACGAGACTGTTGTCGTGTGGCGAACTTGGCAACTCCGAATATTTATTCCAGATAAACTATCACGTTCGTGCTTGGAATTCGCCTTCCAGCATTGGTAAATGATTGTGGTATAACAAAAAAATATATATATAATATACAAAAAAACATCCAACGTAAATGATTAACGTTCACAAAAACAGTATTGTCCATAGCTGATAACTTGCATATTCTACATTCGTGGTCGACACTGGATATCTATTATCATACATGTACGTGTGTGTGTGTGTGTGTGTGTGTGTGTGTGTGTGCTTCAAGCTCGCCTCGTGCATGGATGTTTGCGCTATATAAACGCATCATTACAGGGAGTTATTTGTTACCGGTATTACAAACGCATTAGACTTCTGAGATCATCAGGTTTGTGTCCTTTGTTATAACATGAACACTTTAAAGTAACACATTTAATGTCCATCCATTATCTTGAATAATTATGTATTGATCTAAAGTATGACATGTCTCGTATACCACTGATAGTGGTTAAAGAGAACCAATTGAATTGGTAGTGGTATACTAGTATTATACTAGTAGCTATTGGCTGGAAAAAAATACGCTATACAAAATATAGTATAACTATACAATAATAGTAATAACAAATGTAGTACTATTGTATTAGTTTTATTACAGGTAGTAGTAGTAGTAGTAGTAGTAGTAGTAGTAGTAGTAGTAGTAGTAGAGTAGAGTAGAGGTAGTATCAATATTATTAATAACAAATTTAGTAGTAGTATAATAGTAGTAGTTCCGGTAGTAGTAATCGTAGTAGTAGAAGTAATATTAGTAGTAGCAGTAGTAGTAGTGATCATAGTAGAAGCAGTAGTAATAGAGGCAGTAGCAGTAGTAGTAGTAGTAGTAGTAGTAATAGTAGTAGGAGCAGTAGTACTAGAGGTAGTAGCAGTAGTAGTAGTCGTAGAAGTAGTAGTAGTATTAGTAGTAGTAGTAGTAGTAGACAATAAACACTTATAATAATAATAGTATATGTCATATTATTAGCATAGTAGTAGTAGTAGTAGTAGTAGTAGTAGTAGTAGTAGTAGTAGTAAAACAAGTAATTGCATTCACTCATGCACCCTATATAGTGGTAGTGAGTAAAATGCGTTAGTGTCACACTACTGCTCAGAAAGCTCTTCTCGTCTGGTTATCGTAAACTGTTAGTAAAACTACACTCTATGTCAATGCTATCAAAATGTATATCTGGAACATCGAACACAGTTTCAAAGGGCAACGACATTGATTTGCAACCATAACACTCACTGAATACAACTTCAGCGTGATTTATCAAACATTCTCCCAAACGTATCTACATAAACATTGTCACTTTGTCAGGATATCGAATTTTGGCTATGGATTATTGACACTGTATTTTAAAAATAATCTACAATTATTTTTTTTAAACACCAGCAGAATGGTTTCTTGTGTTCTTCTTATTACGTCAGAAGCAGTAAAAGAGATTTATGAATCTCTGAGGGGGGTCTACTTGACACGTTATCTTTTGTCGTGAAAGACAACACACACACACACACGCACACGCACGCACGCACACACACACGCACGCACGCACGCACGCACACACACGCACGCACGCACACACACACACACACATATCACTATTCATACACTCGTCGTTACCCATTGATCTCCACCCAGCTCTCTCTCTCTAGTTCATTGACGGGTGTCGGGTAATATAGACACGAATAGCATTATCTGCGTCAAAGATTTCCATTTTTGGAACGGCTGTTGTATTTTTAGAAGAATATTTATGATATTGCTGGTTGGAAATACCTGATGTGAGGTACATGCACGCATGTGTAACAATTGGTCTGTGACTATTATCTTGGATGTGTGATGTTGCTATGGAGATGTTGTAATATTTAAAACGGGTAGTACGGTAAGATGGGTGTTTAGTTTAACCGAAGTTATACAGTATTAATAAAAAGTACGAATAGCTTGCGTTAATAACTGTGCGTCATGTACAGGGCCATTACTCACAGATGCAGGGTCAACGTACACTCTTCTCATACTAAAGTTATCAGTCGAACCCCAACCCAGGAAACGTGCCATAAAGTACATGTGGGATTAGTTGACTTAGTGGGGTCGTTTTAGTATTCATAGTGTCTATGTAAGCATAGCACTTTCTTCGCATCTACCTCGCGAATACGGTGGCTGGTGTCCGACTCCGTGGGGCATCGTGGTTAGAGCGGCGGCCCGGCAAGAGGCAAGGTCGTGTGATTGATCCCCGGTCACATCATACCAAAATACTTAAATATGTTACTAGTTGTTCCCCTGCTTGGCGCTCAGCATTAACGCGATGGGACTGGTCGGCGCGGTGTCAGGATATATTTTTAAGTGGGTTATCCATGTTCAAACGGTGGCATGATAGTCCAGTGAACTAGCACTATATAGCGAATGTTGAAATGCATAGTCTATTATAGCACAGGAGGCATTATTATGCACATGCATGCGTGCATACACTACTTACAGGCAGTGCTATGGTCACATTCTTGAAAGCGGTTTTCATTCAAACCTAAATGAACAACAGTAACGGTCGCCATGTAGGGACAATACTGTTCTGTAGCTTGACACTGCAGGACAAGGCAAGAAGTGAAGTAACTTGGTATGCATGCACGTGCTTGGTGGCATGACGTTGGGCTCTGACAGGACCGAACTGTTCCACGTAGGGTCATCAAAGTAAATACGTTTGAGGCGCAGTGTTCAGCGACGCTGAAATGCATTGGTATTCAGCCAAGGTGGTGTTTTGACACATCGCTTCAATGGATCGTCAATTGCCCAGTCTTAAAACATAGCAAACTAAACATTTTAAACCTCAACTTTATTTCATACAAACATAATGTCCATATACATGCACATGTACGTTCCAATTCTGATAGTAACAATGGTGAAACATCTTTGAAAATCATACCGATACCTGCTATCCAGGCCCCGATTTCTCCAAACAAATTTGAGTTTGAGATTTTGCTCAGCTGAGATCTCTCCCATTGACTCAGTGCTGTAACTTGAGTAAAAACTCAAACCGGGCTGAGAGTGTCCTCAAGTTACAGCACTGTGTCAATTGGAGAAATTCCCGCTGAGTAAAATCTCAAACTCAAGTTTGTTTGGAGAAATCGATGTCAGGTCTTACTAATACCAGGAGTGCTGTCGTTGGTTTTTTTTTGTGATGTCATTTGTTGTCATTTATTGTGTGTGTGGTGCTGTTGGTGGGTAAGAAATAATAACATCAAACTACATGTTTGCCTACCAAATAGATGCGGGTACATTCTCAAACAGTTAATAGGGGTTTTATCGTAAATACTTGAACCACATACTATAGTAGTTCCAAATCCCACCCGCAAATTACATATATAATTTATAAGTAATTAATTAGCTACGATCAATATATATAGCTGCATCTGTTCATCTGTGCCCATTATTGCATACACATGCCGTCATTGACGTGTTCCAACTTGAAATTCGTGTAATAATGCGATGTAGTTAACAAACAGCGTCTTCAAATAGTTCTTTAGCTTTTCGAATAAAACATTTAATGTGAATTAAACTTCACCACCCTATATTTTCATGTACGTGTAGTTCTTTAACATACTCAAAGGTCAAGAGAAGGAACTTAAACACGCGACTCCCGTCACATGAAATTGATTACCCCGTATGCGAAATAGACATCTGTGAAATAGCCCACATACTATAGTAGCTCACACAAGCATATTTCCTGCTCGACTAGTCCTCAGCAATGTTGCTAGGGTTGTTGCGTGATGGCTGGACGTTGAAACTTCGCAATAAAACGTGGGCAATTTCTCCCCTTATAAATGTTTGATTTACTTCCGCTGAATAAGTTGTTAAACACCGCCGGTGTCCAACAAGCGTGCATGATGGTGGTTAGTTTGGTAGAATTCAAGACTCGGTGTTATAAATATCTAAACGGCAATACAAGACATAACTGTATATTACCATGATAGCAAATGAAGGGCTGGTAATCCTCCTATTACTAGAATATTGTTGTGCTGCATTGGATGTTGTCACAGATATCAGTGTCCACTTCGTGTAAGTGAACCTGTGCACATCATTGGTGTTTCGTTTACATACGTGCTTGGTTTAAACATACAGTAGTATGCATTGACCAGTAAAGTCAAGGAATTGTGAAAACAAATTAACGCTTATGAGGCCCGTTCCCTGTAAGAATAAACAGTCAGTAGAATTAACTAATTAAATCATAGGTACAAACAAATACAAACATACATATTGGTAATTATTATATCACAAATATGTTCAGTGAGTATTCGGTTTTTCACTTATCAAATAATGGGTACCCGGTAGGAAGAGGTGACGATGTGAATGCTAACCTTCTAGCGCCGTGGGACGCTTATATTCCGAATTGAGATGAGAGGTGAACTCATTGCACATTGATCCATTGACCTGGGTAGCATTGATGTTTTACCATATATGTTGACGAAAACTTAGTCGATATGTCCACCATTAGTAATGTATTTTAATATCTATATTGTCATTGGAAATGGTGCTGCATATGACATAGTTACTATATATGTGTATTGATATGTTCAAAATAGCATGTCTAAAAGCAATGCCTATCTTAGCTATTAACGAAGACATTATACATTGACATTAATCCGATTTATAACACTATACTGTTACATATACATGTACGTGATGGTCGACGGCATTTGTCATAATTACTCTGCAAGTTAAGAGTATGTGTTTGTGTATAGATTTCTGAAGCCTAGCCCGCCAAAACCTACACTATACCTCGTCATTAACACTGTGTTGATGCAGTTGCTATTTTGATTCACCGACTGCTACTGTGCTCGATACGCAAAAAAACACAGACGATGTTTACAAACACACTGTTAAGACCCTCGTGTTCTATAACTGTAGAACGTATAATCGATACTATGCATTCTACTCTGTAGACGTTAGCTACGGTGCTGATGTTTATACAAGGTATCCTATATAATAGTCTCTAAGTCTCCAAGGTTTGGCCGTTGTATGCTTGCTTGAACTTGTTTTAGTCTTTAAAAAGAACCCACGGTGGGACACAATATATAGGACACGTTTTTACGATGCACAAAAATACACATGCACGACACGGCAGGGTATTAATATGCAGCTAGTAATAAGTTGTTGTCGTTAATTGCCGTTTTCAAGAACGTGCTACTAATATCACTGCTTGTATGCATGGTGTATGCATGTGTGTATATGACTGCTTGTGCCAGTCTGGGCATTTCACCAGTCCGTATAGTGTTAGTTCACTGGATTGTCATTCCGGAGCAATAAGTATAACGCATGCACATGTGGGTATGGATATTATAGCAAGGCAGAGTATTTGTTGTACGTTAAAACCATTCTGTGATGACCCGTGTACAGAGTGAAGGTTTGTGTTGTCAACTGAATGAAGGTGTATATACAGTCGTATGCGTAAGCTAATCTGAAATTCATCAAAATATAACCTGGTAAAATGTAACAGCGACTGGTGTCGGGTTCTCCACATGTAATGCATGCTTTAAGTAAACAGGAGATCTCGTGCGAAAATACGTGTGTAATCGAACGAAAGCGTCACGTGTCAAAATCTTTCAGTTACTGATATATTTACGACAGCCTGAAATTGATCTGTGTACATTTCGTCAAGTGAAGTCATAAACATCAGCTGTCATTTGTGACAAGACTGCCGCATGGTGAACAAACAGAAAGTGTTAGTTTCTTCGCTTCCTGTGTTATAAGGTGAAAGGTCTTCGCGCTATATACTAGTATGTCTGTTTCGTCTTTGACTTCCTTGAACCGTTTAGACGTCGTTATTTGTTCTTAGCACGTGACCTAAGTGCGTTCTTAACACGTGACCAAAGTATCCTTTGCGGTCCGCTTAGCGACACTTACCAGCTTAGGGTATGTATTATCTACCAGAATAGAACAATTTAGCTCTTTTTTTTACGGTGGTATTACACATTGTTCTATGTGTCATTGGACCGACGGATTTATTAAGTTTGCGAATAAGATGGGCGGTGTTACCTAATCAAGTTATGTTCGCATAATATACTGTACTTTACAACTGTACTGCAGTATATACTGCTGAATATGTTGGTATAGTGTGCCAATGGTGTATGTATACCAGGGGCCGTTTTCTCGAAACTTCTTATTAAGCCCTAAGAGGTTCGTAAGTACTAAGCATGAGCCTAACTGGTTTTCTACTAAATGACAATTTTATAGAGACCTTTTCTGACTAAGAAATTCTAAGTTAAGTAGTTTCGAGAATAGGGCCGCTGGAGGTGTTCTTGGATGTGTTCATGCCTATGCGAGCGTCAGTTCGTGTAGATGCGTGTGCGTGTGCGTGTGCGTGCGTGAATGTATATGTGACTAATGTGTGCGAGTTCACGATCAATTCAACGTTTTGTACAAAGTTGCATATGAACCATCCTCGCACCCCAGTGATACTTTACTACTACACATTTAGTGTGTACGGAATAAAGTACCCCCGGGGTTCGAGGATGCATATGGACATGCTTTTGAAGCTTGAATACGAGTATGTGTTCAATAGGCAAAACAAAAAGTGTTGTAACCTCGGAGCAAGAATTACTCTCTTTGCCAGTTTGGCGGTGTGTTTTGGTACTCTGACGCTAAGCCTTGTCTCTATGGATGTCCATTGATGTAATAGGGAACATATGAGATATACACCAAGGAGAAACCGAGGCTGTTCAACTCTTATTGATCAATCGTAAAATGTAAATCTGATATGCTAGATATGCGACCCGTCTGTAGGATCATGACATTACTTAACATATATTATACTTTCACATACTGGCGTATGCCAATTTCTCATTATGTTTTAACACAGTAAACATGGGGCCTTGCTTGCCAAACATTGAGCGAAACTAGAAGGGTGGTGGGTCCATGTACCTTCCACTAGAGAATAGTACATTTTGAGTTTTTACGAATTAGCATAACTTATGTTTCCATGTTTGTTTTCTCTAGTTAATTTTGAATTCATGTTGTTTGTTTGTATGTGTTTGTATTGCTACTGTCTTTAACAAATGTACTAGTATATTGACGTGAAGACCACTGTGTTTATTTCAAGTTCGACTGTCAGTCTCAATGTTCAAGTACTTCTAACGGGCCCCTTCTAACATCTGACCCGTCCTACCCTGCTGCGTCTGTAAACAATTGACCAGTGAAGTGGTCAATTAAACTCCGGTCAAGCGTACAGCTGTGAGGAACGAGCATGGCAAAAATGGCCGTGCACACCTCTCTTCCATTCAGTATTCTACCTATTTGCATCAGTGGAATGTATAGCAGAGATGCTGCTGTTTATTCAGCTTGTTGTCTGTTTATTGCGCTGGACCAAACACGTACAATCTAAATAAACAAATTAATATAAATGGAATTGGAGACAGCTTTTATGGACGATAGGCCGAAACTCGACGCCAATTTGAGTTAGTGTTAATAAACAATAGTTCAGTGATATTGTAGCAGTTGTTGTGATATACTAGTATATGATTTAGGTACGAGTGTTTTAAGATTATGTCGGAGAATGAAGAAATATCGAATGTATACATGAATCGGGCAGGGTGACATATTTGTTCCTTTTCCATATCTGTTGATATTGATTTCTTTCTCGGCAGTAATATTGGCTGTCCCGTGGATGTACATCTTGAGGCAGATCTGATTATTCATAGTGTCGCTATAGGTGCTGTTAAATAACACATACAAAACATTTACATTGATAAATGTGTTTCTTTCTCGGAGAGTATTTGTGTATGAGAGTACGCGTGTGCGTATGCGTATGAGTATGTGTGTTGGATAGATTATGCTTGTGTGCGTATGTGCGTGTGTGTACTCGCTTGTTTTCGTGCATATGTTTAACGATCATGACATTGAGTTAAATCTTCCACGATGTCCCACTATGAGCCAAATGACCGAAGTCGTTAATAGCATTCTCCATACAGCGTACTGACATTGCTTTTAATTGACATCATCACGGTATTGTAGATTTCCGCGCGAAATGTGCACAGACGTGTCAAAGGCTGTTGTCAGTCAGGCGGCAATTCGCACTGAAATTGATGAGAGTTAGTCTGGAATATACCTCATTGCCAATAATCCAGGCAAATCCACGAAGGCAATGTTCATGCGAAACTGATAACATTGAAATATGAAACATGAAACAAACCGCGAATTTCCAGCATATTTAATAGCTCGTTAGTTTGCGAGAGATTTCTATAAACTAGATACAAGTAGATCTGGGCACTTAGTTACGTAGATCGATACCATTAATGTAGCGCGTGTTGCAATTATTCAATAATTAAACCAGCGCTATGTGATCTTTGTGAGGGTCAAATAAATCAATGTTTCTATAGACTGGGATTTGATAAAGACCAGCTGTGTATCGGCTAATTTACATTCGCACTACAATAGCGCAACATGTGTGTATGAGTGAAATGGACGTAAAATGCACCTGACATTAACTGAATAGTGACCGCTGTAAACTACATAATTATAATTACGGATTAATGATTCAATGTGTTTCCCTAACGACGTGGTTGTAGCAGGTGACTTCCTTGATAGTTTTATACCGGAATACATTAAATACGGGATAATTGATACTGGAGTAGGCTGTTTGACCGTGTGTCTGTTTGCCTGTCGGTGTATAGTTTTGCTGCTGTGCAGGTTCTATTCAGTCGTTGTTGTATTCATGTCATTGTACTGTACAACGTGTGCGGAGGATCAAGCAGACCTCAATACATCAAGTATATGCACGGATGACGTGTACAGCATATATAATATATGTAATTCCCGTAAATATCACCCCAAACAGCGGCATAACCTGCGGCATAACCTGCAATTTGTGTTTATTATTATTATTTTATGTATGTATGTGCATGCATACGTGTATGTTTTGTTTTTGGTTTACAGCCGCTTAAAAGATATGCGCAGGGACATCCCGTCTTTCCAGTTTGATTGCTTTTAGTATTATTTAGTAACGCACATACAAACACACTCACACACACGCACACACACACACACATACACACACATACACACACACACACACGTACACACACACACACACACACACATACACACACACACACACACACACAACACACATACATACACACACACACGTACACACACATACATACACACACACACACGTACACACACGTACACACACACACACACACACACACACATCCACCCACACACACACAAATCATTAATAGTAAAACCAGGGACGTGGTAAATTTTCATAATTTCTTATGAATATTATGATAATTATGGTATTGCTATGCTGATCATAAATCAGACGATCTCTAATACTGTACTCTATACGGCACATGGACTTATGCCTTGTCCGACAGACCGCTCATATGAGGTTGCCACGAACATTTTACTTTTATTTTCAATAATAGTGAGTACTGTACATGTATTAGTATAGTAGTTATCATTCCTTGTAATGTTAGCATACTAGTAATATATTGTTCAACAATACCTTCGATTTTAACGGCGAGCCCAGTGTGTCACATACAGTGAATGAAGACAGATACAACTTGTGATGTCACAGCAGATATAACCACGAGATAAGATTCGTCATTGCTTGTTCTATAAGTGGCGCTGCGTCATAGAATTGCAATGATGTCACAGTGGTCCGGTCCTGTTGTGATGTCACTCCTGCACACCCTATTACAGACTGATGCTGGCATGAACCAATAAGCTGGCATGAACTGGGGCTGTAAATTATTATTTGGACACATGTAAACAACTTCTACATTAATACTAATAATTAAAAAAACATATATATTATCCGTTGCCTTTTTAAAAGCATCATCGGGCTCGGAGTGGTCAGAATAACAAAAATAACCTCAAACTATCTATATGATTCAATAGACGGGTTCAGTCCTGCTTCACAGAAGAAAATGGGTACCCGGTAGGGAGAGATGGTGTTATGCAGCATGGCAGCCCTGGTTGTACAATCCACAGGGTGTTGAGGGGTATCTGAGTGCACACTGATCCATGCACCGGGGTGAGCAGCGATAGCTGAATTAGGCGCTGAAATGTTCATAATTGTACACGTAGGAATGGATATCACATCCATGGAAGCAACACGAAGCATGTTCATTCATTAAAACATGCCGAAGATAAAAATAATGATTGCATTCGAGATTAAAATAAGGTTTCATATTATTAATTAAATCCGTATGTTGTCTTCCCTCCACTCACAACTTCTTATGGACGAAACTTACAATGAAGAGAATTTGAATATATTTGGTCTTAACGTCACAAGATTATGCCAGTGTATGCCATGTTATGCCAATTTTCCATTATAGGTACCAGAAAATGGTGACATTACTAGTATTTGTCGGTCCACTTAACTCAGATTGTTCGGCGATTTCCATACAGTTCATATGAATTACTCTGGCAAAATAAACCAGCCCCAAACCAGTTTCAGCGTAACAGAACAGGTCAACTATGACCGTTTGGCGTTCATTCACGCTTGATTTCGACAACTCGAGAGAATATTTAGGCCATGTCGCAATCGCAACATCACATCTCTCTCTACTCATAAACAGTTCCCGCTCAGCGCCGTCCCGAGGGTCGTTATAACTCGCACTGGCGTGTTATATTTTTAACTGTTAGCTTCTCACCCCGTTCATCGTCGCCTCCCCCACTCCCAACTCCCTTCTCGCCTCGCGTGAACTCTACGTGGCCTCACACGAACAACCGGTCCGAAATACTAGCGAGCGGTCACACCACTGGTCAGTATGCATATGTGCCTGTATTCTTGAGCAAGATTTATGCTCGCTCTTAGTTTTAATCTACACGCACCTTATAAAGTTGTGTACAGAAGAAACAAAGATAGGAAAGTCCGGTCAAGACATAGTTGGTCACGTTCGTACTGGTCAGATGTAAAAGCACCACTATAGTATACAGACTTATAGGCTAAATAAGACATCTGACCAGAGATTATCACGGTTAGGAAAACAAATGGATCAGAACAGTAATTCAGTTGTCGACGCTATAATAGATCTTCATTTGCTAATGAATTCATGACTACTAGTAATTTTAATTGCGCAATACACATACACAAACACACACGATGATAAGTGTTTTCGATCACCGCTATGTAATGGAGGGTCAGTTCTGTGAAGTCCAAAGCGAGGCTGTCACCTTTTGGCCTGTAATGCAACCACACTGTCCTTACGCAACCTTGGGCCTGCGTCCAACCGACCAATGAGCGTCCAGCTCTGATGTCAGCCCGCTTCGGCTGGACATGCCTCGCTCCGAAGAGACCAACCCGATTGGTTAGCTAATTTTGGATTACGTGATCTGAACTGAGGGCGATTTCGCGATTTGCATACATGGTACTATCGTCATTTGGGGTCGGGGAGTCGGAGAAGATGGACCTGTGTTCATGGATATTACACCACATTGTATGGTTTGCGTTTCGAGGCTTCTTGTGACCTGGGAATTCTCGACCTAACAAAGGTATTGTACACCAATAAGACTCGTTACGAAGGTTTTTTTTAGTAGGGAACCGTGCGTTGTAGCCTGTAGCGTTCACGTTGCATGTACGGGTATACCACGTCCTACACACACCACACACACACCACACACACACACACACCACATACACCACACACACACACACACACGCACACACACACACACGCACACACATACACACAGAGGGAGAGAGAGATAGATAGATAGAGTGAGAGAGGGACACACACACCACAACATACACAACACGCACACACGCACACACACGACATAGGCCTGTTGCCCTATCTGTTGTGACATGTTATGTATCCGGACATTAACGGTATGTAACCTCCGTTATTTCATTTACACACTCGTCGATTGCCGAGTCGTGTTATCATGTTTACTACTAGCGTGAGTTCTTATTAGTGTGGGAAAATTATCCCTTGTTTACCATTGATCGATCAGGGCCAGGCGATCTGTATACGCGATATAAATGAAACTGTTATTGTCGCTTACTCAACATTACAGTGCTGGTATTCCTCGCACACTGCCACCCAGCCTCGTTATAAAGCTGGTTTTATGCGTGCGTCACTCAACTGGACATTAGATGTGTTTACCGCTTGCGTGTTGGAAGCGAGGGGTGTATATATATTACGTGTGCATTGGTAGTGTTTCACTATCTCGTGTGTTTTGGTTTCAGCGTGAAGGCCGTGGCCCGTGAGTGCATGGCTGTTTGCCAATAGAAGTACAGGGGTGATATGGCGGAGAATGGGCGGCGTGTTATAAGTATTACACCAGAAGGGGACACTGAGCGGTCACCACACCGCACCAACGGACACTCGATCAGTAACGGAGTGAACAGCAGCGAAGCATTTTCGGCTGACCGGGAGGATTCGATGGGGGGAGAGGATCGCAAACAACAACAACCCAAGTCACGCATGCAAGACATACCACTAGACTTTTCTGTCAAGCGGAAAAGTGTAGAGTCGATTTCGGAAAGTTTGACAGACGACTCGCAGGTCTCGTCCGTGAGCCCGTCTGCTAGTCATGACTCTCACGATCTATACCTCGAACACAAATCCAACGAAAACTCGTCGAACGGTTCCTTTCGTTCCCATGATCAAATCGGAGAGCCTAGAACTGCTTCCAGAATGTCTCCGAATACCAGGATGGGGATGAGTGTTTTTCCTGGAATGCATCCCAGTCTTATGACGAATGGGAACATGCTTGCAGGTATGCCATCCATGTCGCCATATGTGGATCAGAGACATCTCCAGGGGAATAAGATAACCCGACCCTTCAAAGCTTATCCCAAAGAAGCCTTGAATATGCCGCTGGGTTACTTGGGCTCACCCCCAGGACTAGGAATGCCCCAGCTCGAGGGGCAGGCATTACAAAACCTAAACCTTAGCCCCGACGAGATAATGAATATATATAATCAACAGCTTCAGGTGCTTCGCGAAAGAGATAAGCAACTCTTAACCATGGCTAAACAGCACATGGAAACAACGAATCAAAACCGTAGCGGGTCTAGCAGTAGCAGCAGCAACAACGGAACAACGACGTCTCCACCCATGCCAACTTCTGCAACCTCACCCCCCCGTTTCCCCCATCCCAACAGTCGCCCCTCTCCCATGGTATCCAGTACCTCTGCCCTGACGGCAGCTGGACGCAAACGACCCAAGTCCCTACCAGATGAGCAAAAAGACGAAGCTTACTGGGAACGTCGAAGGAAAAACAATGATGCGGCGAAAAGGTCTCGAGACGCCAGGCGAGCTAAAGAGGACGAAATTGCAATCCGAGCTGCCCTCTTGGAGCAAGAGAACCTTAAACTTCGAGTAGAGGTCGCAGCACTGAAGACAGAAACCGCCCGACTCCGCTGTATGCTTTACAACAGCTAGATATATGTGCTGTACAACAGTTTCCGTGTCCAGAAAAGAACATTCTACCTCAAACAAATGCGGACCACTGATCGTCCATCTCCCTTCCCTCACTAACCACGCGCTGCAAAAAGGGATTATTTTTCTTTTTGTTGTTCAAAGTTTATGCAAATTCCTTATGATTTGTGGAACTGTCTCCAAGATCCTGTTGACGAATCTACCACGCGTAAAACACGTGAAATACGAACTACCGGCCACGAGCATCAGAGATGAACATTATCGAGAAAGGTATCGCTCCAAGTTAACCACTACATCTCCCATTCATACACACTGTTACGCAAATCTGCATAGTCATAAGACTTTTTCCAGCCGTTCATTCATGTGAGTATGCACCGATATCGAACATGCTGCATTTTCCTCAATTGGGGGAAGGTTCGTCGGCAACAGCTTGCCACTTCCACCTAAATACGGGTTATTCTTGTATCGCTTCGCCACATTGTTCCGACCACGATAGTAAGTCACGTTCATGTAACGCTTAATCTATATATATTTCTCAGGGATTGATGAACTGCTCCGTGAGAAATAGCTCTTACCCCACCCCTCACACCCCTAACGCCCCCACACCTCGCCCCATCCCCCAAAACAAAACATACGCACCTATATATATATATATATATATATCATTCCCCATCCCCGCAACCAAGAAATGTATCAGAACGTCCACAAAGTGCACAAAATGTACACACACACGCGCGCGCTCACACACATACATACATACATACTTGTACACACATAGCCACATAGCCACACACATAGCCACACACACACACACACACACACACACACACACACACACACACACACACAAAGCCAAACACACTTGCATCACCTGTTCCACATGACTAACAAACAGCTTGTTTTTCTCGTCGAACGCATTACCTCGTCCATTGAAAGAAATAGGTCGAAACACGCAATACAAAGAATAGAATACGTCCAACCCATCCTTCTCTTGGCTATTCACTGTTTGGGTTGAGCGGGTTCAACCAATGAACTCGGATCGGATGCATCTCGCTGCTCCCATGACTGTTGAAATGTTAATAAGTTCGTCTAATGAGATCGATGTTTTAGAACACACCCAGGCAAAACCAATTGGCAGGTGTTTGGGAACAAATCGACCGTTCCTCAACATATGACTGAACACTCTATTAACAACACATTCTCAAACGGCCTCGATTATGATATAAATACACTCGCTCCTTCGGTAGCCAATAGGGATCTTATCACAAACACACCTTGTTAAATGTAGTTTGATTAATACTAGTATATTTAAAGGTGTGATCTTGATGTTTGAGTTTTAAAAAAAAGTGCTATGGCTGTATACACGGATACTAGTATATCGTCTTTATCTCGGGATTCTACAAACTTCAATCTGTATACGTGTTCACTCGTGCTCATCTGTATTGTTATATATATTTATTGATGTATGTTCATGCGATTATATAGTGCTATTGACTTTATACCTACGGCAAATATTTTTGTATTGCAAAATAGACAAGTAAGTGCTAGCATACTGCAGTGCTAAGAACATATCTGAATTTGATTGGCCTCCCAAAGATTACCCTCCCAAACCCC
>JAULBO010041007.1:0-11749 GCA_032355325.1 Clypeosectus delectus | reverse complement strand
TTTTAATAACTTCTAATATTATATAGAAAAATAAAAATAAATAAAAAAGAATACGTGCAAGTATGAAGTTGCCCCTTTAATGCCTGCGATCCATACGCTATAATATTATGTACACGTAGATACAATTTTCAAACGTACATGTATTTGTTTTCAAGGATATCATGTTGCGTTATATTCCAATTCAGGAAGGATATATTAAACTATTCGAATGGCTAATAACAGTATTCCGATTGGTTCTGGCCCATTCATGTCTGATGAGGTACGATCGTCTTTATGTCTGTTCAAATGTAATTATACAAACGTGGATAGTTTTCGTTTGAACTAGAAATCCAATCAGTTTATTATTATGTACAAATTGTTTGTCTGTCTGTCTCGATGAGTTTGGGTTATTTTCTTGGTGACTGCGTACGTTGATATATTAAGTCCACAAAAGGTGTTCACAGTTGGAATGTTTATATATACATGTATGTACTTGTACGTTTAAAATAATAATCTAGTCCTGTGTGAAACAGAACTGAATATACCTGAATATTTTTACCTGAATTCTAATTAGAATTTTCACAAATTGCAACCGATGTGAATTGTAAGACAAATATGGCTAGGATTTCGGGAACAAATTGAGTTCGAATTCGTGCTCATCTTAACTCTAATGGCACACTGCTGTAGAATTCGAGTAAAAACTCAAAATGAAGCTCAGTTTATTTGGACAAATCGGGACCCGCCGTGAATTGTAATAATTCCAACTGCTTTGAATTGTTAAGCTCAGCCAATTACTAGTATTTCAGCGGTACAATTTAGGCTAGAATTTATGGAAAATCCTGTGAATATCATATGTCTGGAGTTATGACTTATGTCCGTCTTTGTTTGCCAAAGCGTGTAATGACTTGCCGAATCTTCATACATAGAACTCCCACGGCTCAAAATAAGAAAATGATTATATTAAACCATGAACTGTTCAACTGTGATTAACTTCATCCAAAATCAGTTGGTATCGATAAACTACCTCGTTTCTCGAGGTGTAGGCTATTGCAAATTTAGTTACTGTATTCGTCAAAACGCGAAAACAAAACATATAGACAGCTAAAGCAACGAATTTCGATGGTCTTCTGACAGTTTATGTAGCCTTGCGTGACATAACATGGTAGCTGCTACTGGTATCGAACAGTTGGGTAAAGCCGTTGGTGTAATTAAGTCGGTAAAATGTTGGGCCCACATACGTACAGGCAACCCGGTTCGAAGCAAGGGTCCGGAAGCACAGATCTGTTATAATGTCAATGGCGCCCAACTCCTTGCTGGCTGTTCTCCATGAACTCTCCCAGAGAGAATGCCTACAGTGTCGCTCCTTGGTGACTAAGTAGTGATTGGAAAAATGACTCGAGGTGGAGTCGCCACGTGGAAGGGATGGATGTACATGTATCCGTGCGTGACATAACATGCTTCTACTTGTCTCGGCCAGAGGGCTGGAACCCTTTCGTGAAGTTGGTAGGGCGTTGGGCTCACATCCAGACATGACCCCTGTTACACTTAGATGCGTGAAACTGTGGATTCTTGCAAACACAGCTCTTCTTTATTACGCTTGAGTAATAATACTAATAGTAATAAACCACCTACATGTACATATATGTAAAATTACACCACCCACTACATTCCGCTTTAGTCCCTATCAATGACCCAGTTAATCCAGAAACAACGTATTGGCAAAGGTTAACTGCTGATTGACATATAGATGGTCGTTATTTCATAGAAATGATCGTATCATGACAGTGCCATTTCGATAATGGCAACCGTGCACCATTGGTTGTAGCATAAAATATAATTAATTACAGTCATATTAACAACGGGTATGGTACTTCCGGTCATGCGTCCTTGATAGATGACGTCATAGGTATGTGTGTATTGGTAATTATACTAATTATCATTGCACATTTCAATATACAGATATATATATACTTGGAATAATGCAAGCTTTCGTGTAACAGTTAAAACCATGAACATAGCTAGTTTTGTTCGCTGTACATAGATCAATGGTTTAGAAATGACGTTTTGCAAGCCGTACGTGGTTACTAAAGGTAATGTTATTTGCTAGGTACATGCATATCCATACCCATGACAGTGACGTTTTACAGTAAGTTAGTTTATATGGAGAGAGAAAGAAAGAGAAAGAAAGAAAAAGAGAGAGATATGGGAGAGAGAAAGCGAGAGAAAGAGAGAGGAGAGAGAGATGGGAGAGAGGAGAGGGGGAAAAGAGAGAGAAAAAAGAGAGTTCTGAGAGATAGAAAGAGCGAGCATTATGAAGAGAAACGATAGAGAATAAAGAAGAGGGTGTGGTAAATAAATTAATTCAACATATCAATCCGTAAATTATGTCATACTTTTTTCTGGAGGCGATATTATGCATTTGGTCGTTCCTTTGTATGACACTGAGAGTGATACTATTGCATTTTCCAGATGGTCGGTGCCGACCGGGAACAGATCGGTTGTGTTTTAAGGACATGTGCCAGGAGAACAGTTGGCAATGCATACGTTCTATTGTGCGTGTACGACGGAGGGTAAGCTATGCACCTTCTTTAACAGTCTTTTACAGTAATGGTAAAATGGTAAAATACAAGTCCTGTTAGAACAGGGCTATATACAATGTTTTATCATAGAATAGAAATTCAATACAGTAACATTTTTCTTTAAATTATTAATATTTAAACAAATCTGTCAGTACTTACACGTATTTTAGCTTATACATCACAGTTTTCAATATCCATACATTTTTACTTACAAATATGTTTCCTAGGATAAATTAAGTAGGAATCACTTTTATTCGTCTTCGATTGCCTGGTTGTGTAGGTATATTAAGGATATATATATATCGATATTTACAAGTGCGTGAATCTATATGAGTCTTTGGCTTGGAGTATGTATATAGGATTACAATGAAAACTATATCGTTTCTGCATTATGATTGAGGACATACGATTAATTATGGGGAAAACACAATCGCTTTGGAAATCAGATCAATTAGAAGAACCACAACATATGCAATTCCAGAGATCAAATCATCGACTGCCTTCGCCATTAATAGAATGCTTCCCATAACTAGACAAAGACTCGTTAGTTTCGCTAATGCTCAATGGATGAGAAACATACAGCTGTTGTTCTCGAGGGATTCATTACATCGATATGAAGGATGGGTGACGTCACATTTTAAGCGACCACGGATGACACGAATGACACGAATGACACTAACTGCACGCTGACGTCCGTATGCAAAGGAATGGAATTAGTATTTTAGTACATTACAGAATTACCAGGTAGTGCTGGAAATACATCAAAGACATAACGTAGGCCATCCTAGACAGCTGTTTAATCGCGGTGAAATCGTAGATCGCACTTTACCTTGGCCTAACCGTGATCGATATCGGTCTGCTAATGAGATAAAGTTAAGCTGAATGTCACGACATTACTGTATGTAGCAAATCGTAGCCGTAAGAAATAACAACAATAACAACAACAATGATAATAATAATCTGCATATTTATAATATATATATGTACATATCCACGCACGGAAGTGTGCTCAAACACATACAATTCTCCTACTGGTCTCGGCCAGTGGGGTCACCACTTTGGCGAAGTCGGTAGAGTGTTGGACTCACATCCAGGCAACCCGGGTTCGGGTTCGAAGCACTGGATCGGAATAAATCTCTGTTACAAGAATACTGTCCCGGTCAATGGATCTTTGTGCAAACGATTTCCCTATGAAATATCATTTAAAAAATAAAAGTAAATAAAAACATTTTTTTTAAATTTTCTTTTTTTTTAAATTGGGGATTAGAGCCGCATTCAAGATCGTTGCAGTCATATAACGGCTTGTCAGTTCAGGGCAGAAGTAAACCTGCACTATCCGTACGTAGCGTTGCATGCTGCAGAAATCCTGCCAGCACTGACGAGCCAAGAATGATAGTTGCATTGCTATACAGGCAGGCAACTTCCACGAACAATGTACCAGATCGGGTCCCCTGGGCGAGATTTGAACTCGGGGCCCGTTGGCACCGAAGTCCAACGTATAGCCTGTACCAACTACTGTAGTTGGCAGTTACATACACGTATGTGCGTACTGTATATGCTTTCAGCGGGCTAAAGTGTTAGTATGTTAGTGACAATATTTGTTTGCTGAGTTTAACGTTTTTCTTGACCGACAGTTCCAGATGTACTATTAATTATATTAATTTTTCTACACAGAGATAGCGATTCCTTCAGATACAAGATCGGTCCTGTCTGTACCAGATGTAGCGGAAGTCATCCATTTTGCCATAACGGTATGTGTGGTAAGTACTCACCTTCTGACAATGCACCTTGCCAATTACATTATTACATGATTACATTATCACGTGACCTAACGCTTGCCGGAAGTATTTCATATATAAACTTCCGTCACTGTTCCTGATAATGATAATGATTACAGATAGTAAAAAGCCTAATAAATCTTAAATTTCGACCAGTCCTCGTTATTTGTTTTAGCATTGGGCCAATTTTAAACGCTGAATTTGATCCAATTCCATCATACACAAAGTTGAATAGACATGAATTAATGGTAGGCTTATTACTGGGTGTTGGTGTCTGGGGTCGTGGTGTTATAATTATATCATTCCATTTCCTCTCGCTCGACGCAGCGTGGCCAGAATTTACTAAAGTCTTTTTGTTCACGAATCTCCATATAATATTTGAGTCTGGGCATGAACTTGTACTCAGAAGGTTTCGTAATCTCGGTGCCTGGGATCTTCTGTCTCATTTTATCGGAATGTAAATTAAACCACCGGCAACAATATTAATAAAATATGTATGAAGCAGGTGCCGGTGCCTAAGATGCATATATTTTATAGTTACATGCACTCCATCAAATAACAGGACATGCGGTGAGTATACATAGAAGTCGAATGTGATTATAATTAGTCGTGTTGTTCTATGTTCTTCGATTTTTATGGACCGCAAATTTAATACAAAAACGTGGAATTTCTACTAGCCGTTAGCCTAGGAAACCTTTAAAATTGGGAGAAATGGATCGGCTTAGCGTTAAGTTCAAGATTTGTCAATGAAATCGAATCGTATGTATCTTTCTTTCATTGACTGTCAACTCGCCCTGTGCTGTTTTGTGGTTGTCGTCTGCTCATACACCAACAAATACCGGCATGTATTCTGACTTTTCTGAAGTATTATCTCTACTGAAAGCTTCTCCTGTTATACATTATTTATGCAAACAATCATTCCAGGTTATACTTACTAGAAACAACTCAATGTCATACCCCGAAAGATCGAGACGAAGTTTCGATGCCTTTTATAACTCTGTACGTTTTGTCCACAAATGTTATGGGAGATAACTCTAGCCAATCTCGATGCTGCGCACAATCGCATTCTTTTCTACTGGATTTCTACATGTTGCACAATGGATGTTTTCATTCAAAAGCATATGGCTGTTGCTACAATTGATTATTATCATTATATTTATTTATTGTAGAAGTAGTTTGCGTTGTATTTTAAATGATAATTTACACACTATAAGTAATACGACTCTTAAAAAACACACCGTCCTAGAGAAATGCACGTATTTCGTCATGCCAGCATTTGCAAGAGGATATGCAAGAGTGACGTCACAACCGGACTAAGTTTTTCCATCAGAGTGCATTTGCACTGTGACAATGCAATTCTTTGACGTCACAATCCATACACAACACATCGCCACATATGAACAAGCAACACCCGAGATTATCACGTGGTCATGCATGTTGTGACGTCACAAGTTTTTTTCGATCGACCCGTTTTCGTGCACTGGGTGTCACATACTTTAAGAATTAAGAGAGCACCGTGACACACTGGTGGGGCGACAGCGCCACCCGACGGAAGCTGACACACATGTGACCATAGGTGGGTCCGGTCTGCCGAAATCGGCTACGTAGGAAGGCGACCGGAAAAAACCCACTTAACCCAACAACAACAGCAACAACAACAGCAACAACAACAACAACAACAACACCACTGGTGGGGCCGTTAAGAAACATAATCGCGGATATTGTTCATCCATATACAGTATCATGCTAACTCTAGAAGGGAATGAAATCAAAACTACTAGTATACATTCAAATGTCTAGCTATTGCCTTTAATGAATATATTGTGTAAATCAAGTACTGTTTGCTATGACACAAGCAAACGTCTTGAACAAGCATTTGTTTTGTACTTACAGATTGTCGAAAAACCTGCCAGAAAGAAAATATAGGAAGCGGAGTACTTGATAGCCAAACTTGTTCGTGTACGTGCAGTTATGGACTTGGGCCCAATTGTGATAGTATGTACCATTTTCATACAGTCCGTGGACCCAATTGTGATAGTATGTACCATTTTCATACAGTCCGTGGACCTAATTGTGATAGTATGTACCATTTTCATACAGGCCGTGGATGTGTTCTGAAATCACTCTCACCTGGTTGCAATTAATATACTAGTATACCAGTATAAGGATGTACTTATTTACTGGAAGTGCTTTAAACATAAAATTAATCCAAATTATCAGAGAAAACATCTAACCGAAATGTTTTTGCCTATTAACAACATCAACGTGAGTGATGAACGCTATGATATCGAAATCCAACTATTCATACATTTAATACCTTTGGGAAGAATTTTATATAATGTTATTAATGTATATCAGAATTCATTTTAGCCATTTTAAATTAAACGCTTCTGGTAATCTACAGTACACATGAATGCAACATGACGTCACCACTGACCCTAATTAAGCAAGTAACATATACAGTTTAAAGATACAGCATCAAACTTGCAAGCAATTATTTGTATTTTTAACAAATCTGAATTTTGTTCTAAATAACTTTATAACGCTAAAATATCCAATACCCCACCACAAAGGTATATCCCCAAAGTTGCTATGTGCTGTTTCTTAATTGGGGGTTTAAAGATTGGCAATGTGTTATGGGAGGGACATCTTTACACATAAACCTGTGACGTCACGAATTTAGTATAGTAAACTATTGAAGTAAGCTGCCCCGTGTTCCATATTATTATCATAATTTAGCCAAGATTCCTTTATGCCATACTATCGAATGCCTTACATCATACAAAAAACCAAACCCAAGCTCTGAATTCTTTGCCTTCAACAAACAATTTTGCAATAAAGTTATAAAGTGATATATATTGATAGAATAACCAGGCATAAAACCAGATTGGAGAGTAGTTAATATATTAATATCTCTAAAGTAATTAAAGATACATTTATCGAACAATTTAGCAATACAACGTGTGAGTGCAACTGATCTGTAATTTGAGCAATCACTGCCGCTTCCCATTTAATTGATAAAACATACAAACTATTCTATCCAAATTACCTCTAGGGAAACATGATTACTAGTATCTTAAGCTAGCGTTGAAGATTTCAGTTAGCGGTTGTGAAATGTATTTAGCAGTCATTTTTAGTAGCCTATTACTAATGGCATCTGGTCCGGTGGCTTTAACACACAGTACCTGTCTACTATTTCAGTGGCATGTCGGAATCCTGAGATATATGCTGATTATGACTTCTGTGCAACAGTAACTGAGAGTGACTGCAACGACGACGACTTAGAGACGAGGAAGCTGTTGGAGGAATCGTGTCCTGAACAGTGTTCTTGTCGTAAGTGTACATGTAATTGCAGGGTGATACGATATGTCGTAAGGGTATAACCGCGGTGCGTCGTAGATGTAACATGAACTGAGGATGGTCGTACGTCCTGTCGTAAGTCTAACTTCAGGGCGGTACGGCAAAGACACGGATCTATGTTGGTTTCTCATCAACTCGTGTGATATACTAGTATTTGATATAGAACACACTTGGGTGAGATTGAGATACATGTATATATATTCTAGTATATAGCGCTCATAGCAATCGGCGAAATACATAAATACGACAGTTTTTCGGTCTCATAGCGGATATGAAAGCTTCACGAAAAGGTACACAGTACTACTGGTACGACCGTTTCGTGAAACGTAATGTATACGTTGAAGTGTTAAGTTGAACGTCTAAGAACTAAAAGCAGTACTAGTATATTAAAGATACAGCATCAGACTTGCAAGCAATTATTTGTATTTTTTAAATTTGTATTTTTTTTCTACATAATAAGAATACCTAATAAAAAAAATAAGAAAACAAATTCTAACATAACTTTATAACGCTAAAATAATTATCCAATACCAAAAAATATATGGTATTTCTCAACAATTGCTCTGTGCTATAATATAATTATAGAATAGATTAATGAGTCGTCCGTTTACACATAACACTCTGACGTTACGAATTTAGGTAAATCACCATTTTTTTGGGTAGGTGTCTTTGGATAGGAAATAGATGTATTTCCCGTTAACTACAAAATCTGAAACAAATCTCGGGGACAGATTTTTCTTTCAGATTATGCAAGAAACCCGATAGTTACCATTTCTCCCTATGCAAAATATGAAGCTGCCTCTTTAATTAAGTAGTTCTTATTATATTATGCCACGTGCTATACATCGATCAACCCACCCTATTTTGAATATGCTGTTTTATTTTCCAGGGAAACATCCGAATCAACCTTAATACAAACAGTTACAATCCAGACCTTCAGAGTTCCCGGATACGCGTGGAGATCTCGATCTTTATTGAGTGGAGTGACGCAAGAATCAGAAGACAGACCAATCACTCCACACAAAGTACTTCCTTGATGAATCAGAAGACCGACCAATCACTCCACACAAAGTACTTCCTTGATGAATCAGAAGACAGACCAATCACTCGACCAACAGTACTTCCTTGATGTACCCGAGAATCAGAAGACATACTAGTATCATAATTAGACATAATTTACTTCCTCGAGAGACGTATGAATCAGAAAACAGATCAATAATTCTATATAATGCACTTTCTTTAGGGATGCATGAATCAGAAGACAGACCACTAATTCAGTTAATTCAGACCATTAATTTAGACGCAATGGACTCCCTTGAGATACGTATGAATCAGAAGACAGACCATAACTAGACACAATGTACTTCCTTGAGAGACGTACTATGAATCAGAAGACAGACCAATAATTCGATACAACGTACTTCCTTGAGATACGTATGAATCAGAAGACAAATCATACCGTAATTAGACACCACTTACTTCATTGAGAGACGTATGCATCAGAAGACAGATCATACTTAGACACCATTTACTTCCTTGAGAGACGTATGAATCAGAAGACAAACCAATAATTCGATACAACGTACTTCCTTGAGAGACGTATGAATCAGAAGACAGATCATAATTAGACACAATATACTTCCTTGAGAGACGTATGAATCAGAAGACAGTCGAATAATTCGATACAACGTACTTCCTTGAGATACGTTGGAATCAGAAGACGGATCATAATTAGACACAATGCACTTCCTTGAGAGACGTATGAATCAGAAGACAGACCAATAATTCAATAACATTCACTTTCTTTAGGGATGCCTGAATCAGAAGACAGACGACTAATTCAGTTAATTAACATGAATAATTCATTGAATAATTCACTTATTACCCTCATGTCTTTAGATATCGTCAATATCCTGGTTTTGGGACAATCACTATCCCAAATGCATTTTACGATATTAATAGACACTCGGGTAATAATCTCTCTCTCTATATATATATTATAATATACTAGTATGTTATGGTGTATATTAATCCAACTTTTAGTATAGGCTTATATTATACATTGTTGCTATCCAAATATAAGTAACAATTTGTTGAGGTGAAACATGGAATTTGCTTTGTACTTTATAACAGCTGATGTAGCGAATAGTAAAGATAACGTATGTTATTGTTACGGTATTATATGTAAGAACGGTCCTACGTTGAATATTAACATAGACTATTACGGATGGTTTGATTACATATGTATAATTTATACCGGAATACATGTTGTCACTTATTATGGACGTTGAATGCCTCAAACAGTGTTTAGTTTCTAACATTATTTTCATGACAACATTCCAATGATATTGGGACTGATACAATTCCAGATTATAGATTGAAAACTTACTTCTGACGTATAAATGGTTGTGTATGGAGGATACGTTGTTGCTTTAAAACTGCCGTATCAATAGTGTATCATATTGCCCAATGTATTAGACTTTATGTGTGTTATCTCGTTCGTTAAATTACGATTCGACTGTTATTCGCGTTATTCGTATACAATTACCATACAACCTGTACGTCTGCGAGCCGTCTGTGTTCCCGTGAGCCACAGAGACTATTTTCATAACTTCATACCTGCAACACTGATTGATATAAATGTGAATCGAAGCATATTTCGTCTGTGCGAGATTGTGAGAACACTATTTTGATATTTTTATACAGATAGTTGGAGGAGAAAGAGAGTGACACAGAGATAATGAAACGACATAAAGAATAGCTATTGTATGGAATGTATTAAGTTTGAGTTCCTATGTATACATGCATTCTTTGTTTCAAACTGGATTGGCTGGACAAGGAGGTGACGTCATTCTATTGTGATTTGTGATATTTGTCGAAAAAAAGAGTCTGAAAAGCTAATGTGTTTCAAATGCAACTGTGATAAAATCAACTGTTCATCTCAAGTCGTCTTCGTTTTGTTTTGGTATTGGAGAAAAAGAATGGGAGAAAGACAGAGATAGATAGATCGATAGATATAGAGGCTGGAGGCAGGAATGGAGAGAGATGGAGGGCCTGAATGGCAATGCAAGGCATGGATGGAGAGACAGAGAGGAACAAGATGAGATGGGTTTGAGAGGAGATACAAATATAAAATGAGAGAGAGATAGATAGAGAAAAGAGAGAGAGAGAGAGAGAGTCTAAACAATTTAGAATACCTAACCGGGAACCGGGCATAAGACTAGTAACCAACTTCACGTTGCCTAGATCAGTAGATGTGACCACCTTTAACATTGGTCCTATGGAGAATGACCCTCTTATTATTCTATTTATTTCGAACACTGTACAGGTACATGTATTATTATTTAGTAGTGTTTGTAAGTCAATTTATTTTGTTGACAATATCCGTAGATCGGGCATTATACAAAAATGTAGGCAGTTCTTTGGAGCGTATTTCACCATAGAAATGTCATTCAGGTAGGAAGTGTTGGTACAGAATTTACTAACGCGATCGGTACCTGTTTCTATTTCCAACTGAAGGGAACCGCATCTAAGTGTAGCTAAAACATATAAAACAGATCCAAAAATAGATAGTGAAGCTTACATAGATCTAAAACAGATGCAAGCAATTCATTAAACTCATTTGACTGATTGCCTGACTTGCAATCAAGCAGAATGTTAAACAACAACCAAAATCGAGGCATTTGGCCTAATTCCTGGAAACTTTAGTCATTAGTTTAAACATATTTTATTGACCAAAATGTCATGGGATAGGAAACAAGCTGAACGCTTACTGGATCCGCTCCCCAGTTAGTACAAATGAAATAATTATATGTTGTATGTACAAATTAATAAATAGATGAATACAGTTGGTAAATAACGTGTGAGGTGTATATATATACATGTACACACAGTGCAAATGCCTGACGTTCTTGGGCATTAGGCTAAATGCCTAAACATTTCAGGCATTAGGCTAAATGATTGGTTAGGCATATTGACTGTAACACACACACACACACACACACACACACACACACACACACACACACACACACACACACACACACACACACA